>CAUYRH010043654.1:0-39641 GCA_963574655.1 Perodicticus potto | reverse complement strand
TACTTAGAGATCTAAAAATAGATCTGCCATTCAATCCTATAATTCCTTTACTAGGTATATATCCAGAAGACCAAAAATCACATCACAATAAAGATATCTGTACCAGAATGTTCATTGCAGCCCAATGCATAATTGCTAAGTCGTGGAAGAAGCCCAAGTGCCCATTGACCCACAAATGGATTAATAAATTGTGGTACATGTATACCATGGTACTATGCAGCCTTAAAGAAAGATGGAGACTTTACCTCTTTCACGTTTACATGGTTGGACCTAGAACATATTCTTAGCAAAGTATCTCAAGAATGGAAGAAGAAGTATCCAATGTACTCAGCCCTACTATGAAGGTAATCTATAGCTTTCATATGAAGCTAAAACCCAGTTATAGCACAAGAATAGGGGGAAAGGGGCAAGGGAGGGGAGGGGGGAAGGATGGGTGGAGGGAGGGTGATTAGTAGGATCACACTTACAGTGCATCTTACAAGGGTACGAGTGAAAATTACTAAATGTAGAATATAAATGTCTTCATATAGTGATTAAAAGGCCATGAAGGCTATGTTAAATAGTTCAATGAAAATATTTCAGATTGTATATGAAGTCAGCACATTGTGCCCCTTGATTGCACCAATATACATAATTATGATTTAATAAAAAAAAAAAAGAAAGAAATACAACCGTGATGTTGTTCAGAAACAGAAAGGACGTCGGAGTGACTGCAGCCCAGAGTGCAACGCGAGCAGTGGGAGGAGGTCAGGAAGGCCGGAGCAGCAGGCTCAGTCTCGTTATTGGATCATCCAAGATCATTTCTCCCGGCATCCTCTCTCAGGGTGGTACAAAAGCTCTGGAGTCAAGTGTTTTTATTAAGCTTATAAAGCTTAACTTTTTTTCTACTGTGTTAAAGGTCAAAAAGAAAGCAATCTGACATGGTTCTAAAATATTTCATTTAGAATACACATTATTTTGCTGTAGTCAAAAGCTGTACCTAATAGCCATTTAATCCTCTTAAAAAATATTAACCACAAAAATAATTTCTGGCAAATTATTATTTTTTTTTGAGACAGAGTCTCACTATATTGCCCTTGGTAGAGTGCCATGGCATCACAGCTCACAGCAACCTCAAACTCTTGGGCTTAAGCAAGTCTCTTGTCTCAGCCTCCCAAGTAGCTGGGACTACAGGTGCCTAACACAAAGCCCGGCTATTTTTTTAGAGATGGGGTCTCGCTCTTCCTCAGGCTGGTCTCCAACCTGTGACCTCAGGCAATCCACCTGCCTCGGCCTCCCTAGTGCTGGGATTACAGGTGAGAACCACCATGCCTGGTACTCTGGAAAATATTAAGAATGAAAAAAAAAATCATAGTTTTTAGAAGACATTATGGGATGATTTGGGGTAAGAATTTTCTTCATAAAAATTGACTGTAAGGTACTCTGGATCCATCCAGACAGTACGTGTAGGGACAAAAACTATAGAGTCTTCCACTTCAGGTCTGTTTCACACTGTGATGGGAACAGAAAATCCATAACACATGCTGTAATTATCATGGTTCTACTTCTTAGTATCTCTGTCCCTTCACACAAGTCTCAGCCTATTTTGAGTACCAATTTTCTCATCTTCATAGTGGAGATAATATTAGTGTCTACTCTAGATTTGAGCAAATGAAATAAGATAAGAAGTGTGGATTGCCTGGTATAGTGGCTAATAACTAATATCATTGATATAATGATATTTTTAATTACAAAATTCTCCACACGTTGTGGGCATAAAATCTAAGAAAATGTAAGCCTTCAAGATGTAAATCTAGATATAAGCTTCCATACCTTATTCCCTGTTTTCCCATAGGTGTTCATGTTAGTATTTCCAATGGTAAAACTTACCATTTGTAAGTATTAACTAAGTGTTACTTAAATAAGTATTACTTAATGTAAGACTTAGAAGTATTGTACCATTTATTTTCCCCAAGGCAATATGAATCCTATAGTAGAATTCACTTTCAATATGACTCCATGATGATGGTTAATTTAATGTGTCAGCTTGGCGAGGCTGGTCAGATGCCAGTAAGCAGTGTCTGCAAAGGTACTTTTTCAGATGTGATTGACTTTTGAATCAGGAGACTTTGAGTAAAGTAGATTTCATTACCCTCTACAGTGTGAGTTGCCTCATCTAATCAGGTGAAGGCCGTAGGAGAAAGGACTAGAGTCCTGAGATGAGAAAGAAGTTCTGCCTCCAAACTGCCTTCGGACTCAAAACTGCAACGCTGAGCTCTCTTCGCCTATTGGCCTGCCACATATGGCCCTGTGGACTGTAGACCTGACAGTTCCCATCAGCACATGTGCTAATTTCCTGAAATCTCTCTTTCTCTCTCTCTCTCCCCACATAGACATAGACACACACACCTCTCTTCTATTGCTTCTTTTTCTCCGCAGAACCCTGACTATTAATAATCTTTCTAAACTGTTTTCATTTAAGGATCAATAACCTAACACTATTTCTAAAATTATCCAGCAATCCTTTTTAAGCCAGTCCCCCCAAAAGAGAATGTACATTTCCTGAACACAGGAATAAGAAATTATTATAAATACCAATTTGTGGGTGAAAATATAAATGTAAAGTCAAGTTTCAAAACACCCTTTAATCAGCGAGAGGTGTTAGTATGACCTGAAAACCCCATACAACATCTCACTTACCTCCCAGAGCTAAAATCCCTAAGGCAAACCTGACTGGCTACGTTCATCAGGACAGCAATGTCAAGGTTTGGATGAGAGAGACACAAGCATTTTATACCTTGTTGTAACTAATCTAAAATGTTAGTATAGTCATCATAGTCATCGGTGCTTGCCACACGCACAGACATAGAAGAAAAATAGCCTTCAGTGTTCAGTATCAGCCAGCACTACCTGAAGATATCAATATATTTGCTACACATTTTCTTTCTTTCAGAATGATGCATATCACAAGGGCAAAAATATCATCATCCTATTTTTAAATGACTTCAGGTATTGGCAACCCTCTCAGCAATCCTAATATTAACTGGGCTAAAGTAATTAACTCCCCAGTGTCAGAAAAGATACAGGAATGCAGCATCATAAAATCAAAGAATCAAATAATGACCAGAATGAACATATTCCTACTGGAAGAATTTGGGAATTCAAGATATAGTTCTTCTGATAAGAATAGAAATCAAAAAGATGATTCGCCTTTATGTTGCTAATTTCATTTTCTCACACAGCTGCCTCATAGAAATTTTTTCATTAGATGCACTGATAATGACTTTAATTTCATAGACCTTCAGTGACGATAAATAACCAAATGACAGGATTTTTCAGAAAAGGTACTGAGTTTCTGAAACTTAACTTACTCTGTGGGCTGGTTATATGTCTTCCTGACTTCTTAATGTCACTCTTAGACTTTCCTTAATATTTTTCTTAAATTCACTTTTTTAAGAAGTGGTACCTTGCTATATATATTTTGCAGAAGATATACCAGAAATGGCACACTTCTTATCACCATGGAGATAACTACTTAATTAAGTGGACTGCATAAATATATACCTCAATAATACGTAATCAAGTTAGACAGCTTTTTCTGACACTTCCCTTCCTAGAGCACTGAATAGTTTCAAGTGTATTGCAGTGAAACAAGGGAGGAATAAGGCCTGAGTCTTCTTTCATGCTGTACCCCTGGCATATGGAAGAATATCTACACAGAGAAGCATCTCATAAATCTTCATCAAATAATTCAACCGATGAATAATTTCACTGTTAATTTCACCGATGAATAATGCACTGTTTCACATAAGTAACTCCTCATGACCAAAATCAAGATCACTTTGTAGATAATAAAAAGACTGGGTTCAGTCTTTACACAGTAAATTTACACAATAAGGGGCAGAACAGAACATAGGACCTAGGGTCTTTGAACTCCTCCCTAGGGCAATTACTCTGGCTTGTACATGCCAAAGGAGATATTGTGGAAAGAAGAGACTCAGTGTTTCAGAGACTCAATACTGAAAAAGAGTGTCAGGCGCAGTGGCTGACGCCTATCATCCTACCACTCTGGGAGGCTGAGGGAGGTGGATTGCTTTAGCTCAGGAATCCGAAACCAGCCTGAGCAAGAGCGAGACCCTATCTCTAAAAATAGCTTGGTCTTGTGGTGGGCCCCTGTAGTCCCAGCTACTTGGGAGACTAAGGCAAGAGGATAATTTGACCCAAGGGTTTGAGGTTGCTGTGACCTACGATGATGCTATGACCTACGATGATGCCACAGTAGCAGTCTAACCTGGGCAACAGAGTGACACTCTGTCTAAAAATAAATAATAAAATAAAATAAAACAACAGAAAATAATACGCCACTATGGCTGAGGGTATAGTGGTTCACCCTAGCAATCTTAGCACTCTGGGAAGCTGCAATGGGATGATTGTGAGGCCAGAAGTTGGAGCCCAACCTGAGCAACATAGCAAGACTCCATATCTACAAAAAAAAAATTAGCTAGGTGTGGTGGCACGTGCCTGTAGTGCCAAGTTCTTGGAAGGCTGAGGAAGGAGGATTGCTTGAGCCCAGGAGTAACCTGGATGATAAAACAAGAACTGGCCCCTTAAACAAAAAATCTTTACATCTGATAATAATAAACCTTGGTTTGTTTCAAAAATGGTAGTACATTTTACTAGGAAATTTAAAGAAATAGGGCTGTATGTTAAAAGAAAAATTAAAACGTGGTAAGAAGAAGATAATCATGCTATAGGCATAGGGGAAATGAAAATTTCAAAAATGGAGAAGCATTTCTCTTGTGAATTGAAAAACTTTGCATGGCAGTGGTGTGCAGGCTGCCTGGCTGGGATATGGAAGAGAAGACGCCACTGCTGGGAGTCTACCGTCTTCACAGGTGGTTTCTCAGCCACTGAGCTACAGGTGCGTGACCAGGGAGCAGAGAAGCTGGTGATGGGGCACCAGGGGTGGGGAACCTGCAGCCTTCTGATTTCAAGATCATTCTTTTTAAGCACTAAAGGGGCAAGAAAAGCTTTATCTTTCTCTGCTGCTCCTCTTTTAATAAAAGGATTTGTTACACAAAATTTGGATTCAGTCAAAAGGCTGCACTTAAAGACCAGGAAGGCCACAAATTTCCTTCAGGCCACAGGTTCCCTACCCTTGTTCCTGGCCGCTTCTTTATAGAATTTCATAAAAAACGTTTTTAAGAAAATCACTTTGTCATTTATTCACACTTTGAAATACTACTCAGCAATGAAAAGGACCAAACTTCAGATGCCTGCAACACTATAGATAAATCTCAAAAACATTATGCTTAGTGAAAAAAGGTTTACAAAAGAGTATAATACTATGCTATTCCCTTTATATGAAGTTATAGTACTAGAGTGCTAAAGAATTCTATTAAGAGATAAAAATAGAGGTACCAGTCAGTTGCTTATGCTAAATTCATGTTTTTAAAAAGGAATATATGCATACATGTTTTTATATGCCTGCAGCTATCACTGAAAAGATTATTAAAGAAACTTTAAACAGTGAATATTTTCAGTGGGATAACAATGAGATTTTATGTTGTGAATTTTGTATTGTGTACATGAATAATATATTTCACCAATAATGACAGACTTGTAAGTGCTGAAACAAATCAAAATGAAAATAATACGTCAAAAGTGAAATTATTTGTATTGTATTTCTAAAGGTTTTGCAATAGATGTATATTACCTTCCTAATTGGAATAAAAGTATGAAAAGTAAAAAAAAAGAAAAGAAAGAAAGAAAAGAAAACCACTTAGCACAGAGTCCTGTACATAGTAAATGTTCTTTTTTTTTTTTTTTTTTTTGTGGTTTTTGGCTGGGGTTGGGCTTGAACCGGCCACCCCCAGTATATGGGGCCTGCGCCCTACTCCTTTGAGTAACAGGCATTGCCCTAGTAAACTTTCATTGAATGTATGCTGCAGTGATTAAAAATAAATAAGCACTACTTGTCACCAGCCCTATTTTCATGGTCATATTCTTATGAACCATGAGAATACTTTAATAAATAAAGGGAAAAGAAGCAGTTTATGTAGATTACTAAATAATATACTACTTGAAAAATATTGGATAGTTTGAAAGTCACAATATATCTCAAACGTGTTACAGAAACTATTGAAAAATATAATTTTCCTAATTAATGATAGGTAATGTCATAAAAGTCAACTCAAAAGATTAACCACTTGGAATTAAAACACACACACGCATGCTGTAAGGGCACTTTAAAGAAAAAACTTTGCATATTCATTCTTTCTCATAGGCTAATAAAATAAATATTCTTTTTATAAGATTCTATTAGTATTTGTTCTCATTTGTCGTTAATTACTCTCTACCTGGTGATACTTTTTTGTTTCCTTCAAAAGAAAATGTTGACTTGCATAAAACAATTAGGCAGTCTATAACTTATAATACTACTAAACAGGTCAGGAAAAATACTGAGAAGAAAGTTTTGCTCCATCCAAGGATATTTCAGTAATGTCCAGAGGGGAGAGCATTTCAATACTGGCCATTTATGGCAATGATACACTAGATATCTCCATGGGAGATGGTGAAAGTAAAGTTGGCCATGTGGCTCCATTCACCACTGATATTTATATTCTGTAAATACTGATTGTTTCTTGATTGAAGGACAGAACTTTAATAAAGTTCATATCCTTTATCAGTGAAGATAAGATTTATCTTTAATTAAAGATAAATGGAATTTCTTTAATATTTATTTGTCAAATAATGTGTGATTAGGCATATAGTTATACATTTTTAACTTGAGAAGTTATTAATATTTAATAATTATTGCTTCTGCTCTAAATTCCGTAAGAATTTTATTAGATGTAATAAATGTAGATCTTTTAGATAAATTCAGCATGTGCTAAATTTGAATAAAAGATGAATATTTTGTCACTTGAACTTTTGTGTGTTTGTAAAATATGTACTCTTGCCTAAAACGGAAGATTCATTAGTACAACGAACCTTTCAAAAAGATTAGTTATATGGAATTACAATCTAATAGCATTCTAGCTGACCATTTAATGTCCATCAAATAATTTTTAAATTACAATTCAGAGTTACATTGACTGAAAAATTATATATAACTGATAACAATAAAATATGACAAAGCTTAAGTTTTATTAAAATATGATGACTGCCATGGTGCTCCTTTATTTTTTACAAAGGAAGGAGTTATGTAGCTTAGAAGACAGTGATATGTCATCTTTAAGCAGACAACTAACATTTTATTTACAATTAAGACAGCATCTGAGTTCAGGCACCCTACATTCCCTTATCCTCAGGGACAAAATGTGTTAATACATCGCTTGTAAATCATTCTAATTGTACTGTCTGATAAGTAATTAAATAATAAAATGTAGAGCCGTGTAGACAGAATTTAGTGTTTGAAGGATAGCCACGATTAGAACCTTAGTGTCCACTTTCCATCTCTGTACCCACTGCTCTACCCAACAAGGCCTCTCTCCCTAACCATGCTGAGTTTTCTCACAGGGCTACTTGTTTCCATTCTAGACACCACTTACCTTCCTAAAACCTGTCTTTGAAGTTAGCAGCCAGAGAAATCTTCTCAAACTAAAATTCTCATCATCTCATTTCCTTACTTAAAATCCCATATTACCGAAGACCCATTGCTAATAAGATAAAATCTAAGTCTGCGCGTGAGCTGCCTGCAAGCTTCCACCAGGCTGTGTTCACATCACCTCTCCCACATCAGCCATGGAAGCCTCTCTTAGATCCTCACAATCACCAAGACACTCTTTGCACACCACATTTGCTTGGACAGTTCCTCTGTCTAGAATGCATTAGTTTTTTTAACTAGTGAATTCCTAATAACCTCTTCATTTTAGTCCCAAATTAGGTAAAATTTCCTTTGAAGGCTCTGACTTGAACTTTTGTGTGTTTGTAAAATATGTACTCTCGCCTAAAACGGAAGATTCATTAGTGGTCTATTCATTAGGTCTTGTATATCTCTTTTGTATCATTTTTGTATGTTTTTGTATACACTTATGTGCATATCCCACATACACACACAGCAACACAATCACACACTCATGCATACACACATCATAGATATACATCTACCGTGTATATACACAAATGGTGCCAAAAATGCATACTTATTTTAAGAAAGGAAAGAACTGTGTAATAATCAAGTCACATTTGACTTCTGCAATTATAAGAGGCGCTCAAAGTGACTTGTATTCATCTTTTGCTATCAGTAGATATTGAGTATTATGATTTTAATATAATATTTTCCTTTCTTAAAATGTGTATACATTTTTGGCACCTTGTGTGTGTGCATAATCTTCGAATTTTGGTACACACTAAGACTTAACAAGTATAAATTATATTGACTATGTGTAAGAGCTACACTCAATTCCATGATAGGGAATAGAAAAATGAAAGGACTTCAATTTTAGATCATAGAAGAGGCATCATAAGAGAATTATAAAATCTTACAAATTAAAACCCCCCAAAAAATCACATTCCAAGTTACAAATTTCCTTGACAGTTTTTTGATGACTTTTCTATAATGAACAGTGCTAAATTATGATGCTTCTTTGGGAAGGTAATTGTATTTTTAGTACCATCAAACAGCTGCACTAAGTGCTGCTTAGAACATGACAATATAGCACTAACTCAAAGATTTTCTATAAATAAAAAAGATTATTCTTCCTTAGATGCATGAACTTTTTTATACAATTGCTATAACACAATTTGTGAACTAAAGTTATTTTAAAATTCAGTGTCAGGTTTTAGCTGAGGGCTATGCCACAGTTTCTTGAAATTCTATTTTTAGTATCACATTACCAATTCCTTGAAAGTAAACTAAATGAAATCATTTGCCAGTATCAGCTTTTTCTCTTGGGACTCAATCATGCCCACAATCAGTAGACAAATACAGTAGACAATACAAGCTGCATAATTAGGACGTCAGGTAAAAGGTATTTTTTCCCTAAAATGCATTAAAATGATGAATTAAATCAACAGAGAACTGTTTCATTGAAAATGAAATGATTAATAGCTGCAAAACATGAATAAGTTTTATGTAAAAACAGTATTATACCCCTAATCAGGCTTCCTCCGGATCTCTGCGTGCGTTGCTAGAGCCCATCATGCAAAGCAGACCTGGGGCAGGTCAGTAAAGTGACTGAAGACAGAATAATTAAAGGAAAATTTAAAAGGTAGCTAAGAAATATATAACATTTTTGCTATCTTAATATTTCTATAAAATATTTTTTAAATAAAATTGACCACATTAATGTTAAAAAGCATGAATAATGACAAGTGTATTTGCCACTTGCAAAAAAGTACGTAAAAGTTCATTTCTTTTGCAAAGAATATCTTTCTTTCCATATGCCTGTCCATAACATATAATATGAGCATTTTTTTTTTGAGACAGAGCCTCAAGCTGTCACCCTGGATAGAGTGCTGTGGCATCACAGTTCACAGCAAACCTCCAATTCTTTGGCTCAAGCGAGTCTCTTGCCACTGCCTCCCAAGTAGCTGGGACTACAGGCACCCGCCACAACACCCGGCCATTTTTAGGTTGCAGCCACCATTATTGTTTGGTGGGCCCGGGCTGGATTCGAACCTGCCAGCTCAGGTGTACGTGGCTGGTGCCTTAGCCTGTTGAACCACAGGCACTGAGCCAATATGAGCACATTTTTAAATATACCTTTATAAAAATGTCTGTTGTATGTCCAACGAAAACCAATTACAAAACTCTAACGACCCTTTGAGTGCAGAGCTAAGGAAGCTGGAGTCACCTTTCTTAAATTTATATACTTTCATACAATCAGATATTTTACAACAATCATAAATTTCATTTAAAAGAAATTAATTTTAAATTAAACGAAGAGGATTCTCCCAAAGTCAATTGCATAGTAATGCTCAGGATGTGCAAGTCAAGATTATTGTTATCAGAACTAGATTAAGTGAAATTCTCCCAAATCTAACTTCATATTTTTCCTATGAAAATTTAAGCTCCCTTTGCTTAGTGCTATTCTTTTTTTTTTTTTTTTTTTGAGACAGAGCCTCAAGCTGTCACCCTGGATAGAGTGCCGTGGCATCACAGCTCACAGCAACCTCCAATTCCTGGGCTCAAGTGAGTCTCATGCCTCCACCTCCCAAGTAGCTGGGACTGCAGGCGCCCGCCACAACGCCCGGCCATTTTTTGGTTGCAGCCGTCATTGTTGTTTGGCGGGCCCAGGCTGGATTCGAACCCTCCAGCTCAGGTGTACGTGCCTGGCGCCTTAGCCCGTTGAGCCACAGGCACCGAGCCGCTTAGTGCTATTCTTAATGGAGACAGAAAATATCTGGACATAACATTTCTTATATAAACCCTTCGTGTCAATGCTCAAATGATAGAGTCTCTGAACTTGAAGTGACACAGAGATCAAGGTCTAAATCCCTCCTTTTTGAGCTGAAGCATTTAAACTTAAAAACCATTGCCAATTTAACTCCCCTCTGCCAGATATAAACAAGTCCCACTGCTTATATTTTCATCATATTTTATATTTTTAAGCTTTTAACATTTTCCTTTTTATAACTATTTGAATATTGGATTTTAACTGGTAATATTATTTCAAGATTCAAAAATCAAAATGTTAAAATGAAATTCATATTAACAAAACATCCTACTCCCATCCATTCAGCCCTTACTTCATTCACTCTACAAAATCACATTATTTCTGTATATTCTTATAGAGATGCTACATGAAAAATAATCAGATATGAGTATATAGTTACCTTGTTTTAAGACCTAAAATAACGTATTTTATTTACATATAATTTTGAAGCATTTTTATGCAATGAATCATAAAAGGCTTTCCATTGTAAAACCCAGAGAGTATCTTCGATCTCCAATACACAGTATTTCCTTGTAGGAATGCACTACAATCTATTTAAACAATGCCTTATTGATGAGTATTTTTTTCCTAATCTCTTACTCCTAAAAATATTAAGATAAATAATTTCATGCATGTCTTTTTTAATTGTGTTAAATTGTCTCTATGTTAAATTCTCCATGTTAAAATTATAATACTAAGTCAGTTTACAATTTTAAAAGTTATTGTCAAGTTCATATCATGAAGATACACGACAGCCTGTTTCACCACAGTCTTACCAAATGAATTTATCATCAACCTTACAACTTTCCCAATGCTGTGTATATAAAGTAATACACAGCATTGGTACTTGAAAACTATTTGCTCAAATCCTTTCCTTTTTTTATACTCTGAGTAGTTGGCCTACATTTCTTTCTAACTCTTGTCTATGATGGGTAGAAAAATGTCTTCCAGTTTGTCATTTGTCTTTTGGCTTGTTTGTGAGATTTCTTGCTCTGTAGGAGTTTCTAGGCTTATGTAGCCAAAAGCATCAAACTTTTCTTTTAATCTCAATTTTGAATTACAGATGTTTTCTTCCCACATTTTTATTGTTTCATGTACATACGCATCTTTACATTTCGAAGACATAAATATGCCAGGCTGATGCCATGTGCCAGGCCTGGTGCTGGGAGATTGACAAGGTAAGCAGGTAACTGCTGTCATGGAATGGAGTATGAATTGTAGCAGAGAGGAAGCCAATCATAACCCTGATTGAAATAAAGTGCAATGAAATTCATGAGAAATAAAGGTCAGGGTTTTATAGGAAAATATAACCAGAGGGATTTAATCAAGTGTAGATGACAGGTTGGAACAGGGGGACCCTCATGAGAAAGTAACATGTAAGCAGAGGAAGGAAAGCAAATGACTGGTCATTGGCCAGTTGAAGGGGGAGAAGGAGGAGAATGGCGGGAAGAATGAATACTCCGGAAAGAGGTTCCTCTGTAGAAGGTTCCAGACACTTGAAGTAGAGTCTTGAAGTCATATACAGAGTCTGGACCCTTTCTTTAAAAATGGAAAAAAATAAAGAAAAAAAAATAAAAGATCATGAGAAACCATCAGAAATAAATTTTTTTTTTTAAAACTGCTGAGGATCAGATAGCTATATTTGCTCAATAGCAATGGGACGGAGAGCCCCTGAAGTATAAAGCTGGTTTGCTCAGCAACATAATAGTCTCCCTATAAACAAATTTATGTGCGACTTGTAGCAAATCACTTGTATTTTACAATTTTTTCCTAAACCATTCTTGAGTTTTCCATTTAAAGCTTCTATGTCTTCTCACACTCCATTGATTGTAAGAATAAGCTTGGAAGATTTGATTTGAAATAAATTGAGAAAATAATACCTTTCTGTGCTTTTACCACTGACTTCATTTTAGCTTGCCATATTACCTTCTTGGTGAATGAGAATCCACTTTTAGCTTCCACACTAAAGAGAAAGTAATTCTTTATACATAAAGAGTTACACATCTATTGTTATATACACAAAAGGATGCAATCCGCTCAGAAAGACACAGCTTGTGCCAAATAGAAAGTGTTATACCCATGCTAAATAGCAGCTAGAAGTACACCTAGCTTATTAATAGAAATCAAACCTTTCACAGTAATTAGAGGATAAATACTCAGTACAGAATTATATGCTTAAGCAAGGACGTAATCAAATGTGAATTTCTTTGGCATATAACCCCAAAGCAACAATAGAATTTCAATATTGCCCTGACCACTGGAGATACAGAAGAGAGAACCAAGCCTTGTCAAACTTGTGCCCTTAGTCCAGCCACAATGCCTAAGGTATCCCAAGGTTCCTAGTGATTATCAATTGGATACTATTATCAAAGCCCAAGGAAAGTGTGTTATATAAAAATACTGGTATAACAAGATGAAAAGAGCCCTGTGGATGGCTGATGGCAATTGCAAAACTAACTGAAAGTATTTAATATCACTGAATTATACACATAAAAATGGTTAAGATGAGGGGCGGCTCCCATGGCTCAAGGAGTAGGGCGCCAGCCCCATATACCAGGGGTGAAAGGTTCAAGCCCGGCCCCGGCCAAAACTGAAAAAAAAAAAAATAAAGAAAATGGTTAAGATGATGAATTTCACATAGTATGCATCTTACCACAATTTTCAGTTTAAAAAAATTAAAAAGCAAAATAAAAATTTAAAAGTTGCATTAAACAGTATGAAGTAGGTCATTCTAAACAAATCATCTTCTTGCCCTGATAAAAGTCTTCAGGAGTTATATTTTGAGACCTGATGTAGGTGTTGAGAATGGATAAAAATACCAGTAAACCTCGACTATCGGGCATATTTCTGTTTGTATTTGTTTTATTTTATGTTAGCATACTCCATTAGTTCTAGCTAAGGCTCTAATACTGATATTCAATATAAATATGACACATATGAGGCATCTGAATGGTTTTTAAAAAATAAATTTAGCTTTTATTTAACTGACAAAAGTATCACAATTGCTACATACAATAACTTCATTAGGAGATTTTTTTCCCCACAGTTAACCTTGAGTTCTGCACATGGTAAAGAAATTCGATCTAATATGTTACCGTGTCTGGCACAACAGGCTTTATTACACAGCCATCTGTACTTCAAAAAAGCATCAAGTACTCAAATATAGAGATTGTTGAAAAGTAATATATTTCAGCAATTATACTTCATGTTTGTTTTAATATCATCTGAGACTTTAGCTAAAGGAAGAGCTATTAACTCAAATCTTTGCTACAAACTCTGGAGGGTTCAAAAGTAAAACTTTTTTTCCTTTGAGATAATTTATCCAGATGATTTATTTTTAAAAAACTTACTTATTTTCAGAAAAAAAAAACCACTAAACTTCCTTACATCATGTAGACGATAATAAAACTAGTTAAACATGCATAAAACAAGTCAAGCCAATATCTAAAATTCTATGCAACAATCTATGATTTTACTGAGGGTTTAATAGGATAAATGCTGATTTTTGGTTTCAATTATCTTTAAAAACATGCAGTAATTCCAAAGCCCCACAACGTCCAAGATGAGAAATGTGCTTAAGTTCAGATCTCCTTAAGGACAGAAAAATTGTCCCTATTGATTATTACATTGGTGTATGGCTCTCCCTTTAAAAAAATGCTATCCCAAAAGAATTTCTATCATTCAGCCAGGACCCAGTTTTGTGAAATTTTGAAAACCAGTATTTTCTCACTCCTAACTTTCTGCCACCCACTTGCATTCAAGCAGTGACAAACTTCACAGGCCAGTTCAGTCTCTTGGGCCCATGTTTGGAAATGAGCCTTTCATGTCACCCACCCCTTCGGTCATGTCCTTCTTAAAAGAGGAAACAGTATCATCTAGGTGAAGAGGAAGGGCTCACCCACTTCCACTTAAAAACTAAAATGTGCTCAGATTTGTCTTTTGCACTTTCTTAGTGTTTGTGGCTCACATAAGTAAGAGCCTCAGATCTATTTAACGACTCTTACTTTAAGGTTTATTTTTATTTTTTAATTTTATTTCAGAATATTATGAGGGTACAAATGTTTATGTTATATGTGTTGCTTTTCTACTGCTTGAGACAAAGTTCTAAGTGTGCCCATCAGCGAGGCAGCGTACGCCAGGAATGATGTCACCCATCCCCTACCCCTGCCTGATTTCTGTTGAGTTTTATTTCCCTCAGTGCACAAGTGCTGTTCACTTCATTACAATTTAATAGCGAGTATATGCGGTGTTTTTCTCTGTTATTGCTATACTTCACTAAAAAGAATAGTATCCAGGTTCAGCCAGATTGATATGAAAGGAATTGACTCATTTTTTAATGGCTGAGTAGAAATCCATGATATACGTTTATCACATTTTATGAATCCACTCATAAATTGATGGGCCTTGGGTTGATTACACATCTTTGCAATTATGAATTGTGCTGCAATAAACATTTGAGTATAGGAGTGCAGTTGTCTGTTTGATAAAATGTTTTCTTTTTTTTTCTTTTGGGTAAATACCGAATAGTGAGATGGCTGGGCCTGCCTTTAATTCTTTGAGGAATCCCCAATCTCACTGTGGTTTTGATTTAGATTTCTCTGATGATTAGTGCCTATGAGCAATTTTTCATGTGCTTATTGGCCATTTGTCTATCTTATTTTGAAAAGCTTCTATTCTCATCTTATGCCACTTTTTCATGAGGTTGTTTGACTTTTTTTTCCTGCTGGTTTGCTTGAGTTCTTTGTAGACTTCGGTTATTAGTCCTCTACCAGATGTATACCTTGGGAATATTTTATCCTGGTCTGTAAGTTGTCTTATTTGTTCTGTTGATTATTTCCTTGGCTGTACAGAAGCTTTTTCATCAATTCCCATGTATTTATTTTTGTTATTGCTATGATTGCCATTGGAGTCTCCTTCATAAATTCATTGCCTAGGCCAATATCTAAAACATTCTACTGTTAGGTTTGTAGCTAAATTAAAAGTCTCATTCTTTTAAGTGGTACCTTGTCATTTAATTTATTAAATGTTATCAGTTTCTTTGTAATATAAGGGATATTCTCAAATATGTTAACTATGGACAGGGCCTTGAAGGGGTGTGACTAAATCCCAGTGCTAGAAAGGAGAATATTCAAAAGCTTTAGGGTAGCAAGGATGTCTAAATGCATCAAAAGTAGTTTCCATGTTTGTAAACTGGTAGTATGCATATTATATTTACATAGGGTTATTGAAGATAATATGATAAGATAGTATCATTGCCTAAGACTATGACTGAAGCAATCACTTTTTGAATGCAAATGCATTTAATCTTGCTCAACTCTCAGCATATGCACATCATTTAGGGGCACTAGATACATGTATGTTGGGATACATTCCCCATGGGTAGGCATTGCTATTCATCTTCTAAAGAAAAGACACTGATACAGCTTTCTCAGAGGATGTTTGCAAAGCTACTCCAGGGAAGGGAGCAGATTTGCTTAAGTATCAGAGAAACAAAAAATAACTCCTCTCCTGGAGATATTCTAGGAAATACAGAAAGTGTCTCCTTTGGGCAGATTGGTTTCCTGGCTGGGATAATACAAATAATGTCTGTCTTTGAAGTGGAGAAAGAGTAAGTTTGCTCGAAGTACCCTTGTAAGTTGGTGATTTCCAAAAGTTCCTCAGTTGTGACACTATACGTATAGTACCTGGGCCCCCCTCAGCAGCATCCCCATACAGCCTGGGATTAGAAGAATTGATGTGAACTTGAAGGTCAAGCTATGCTGTGGATAATACACAGCCTAGGTCAGTTGGGCTTGTTGTCTCTTCACTGGTGAAACATACAGAAGCCTGGCAAGAACCCCTGTCAGCGGCAGCAGGCTGCTGCTCAGGACTTCCTTGAGCACCGGACGATGCAGACTTCAACTGCAGGTAAATGAAATCAATGTGATGTTTAGCAATAAAAAATAAAACAGAGCCTAAAAATAGTTGCAATTGTTTCATATGAAGATGGGTATTATTTTAGCTATTTTCATCTACATAGGTCTATTCAACCTTCATGGTGAAAACTAGTTTTGCACATTAGTTCCTACATCTTTTCTTACTCTTTATTTCTCAAATTAGTAAATTTAATGTGGCAATGATTTATGATGCTTTAAAGGCCTTGACTATATTCAGATCAAGCATGGGCTCAAAAATTCTGTATGTTTTTTCATAATGTCTCATTGAGAGCCATTTCTAGCACTCCTTCAGATGCAAAGTCAGTGAGCGAGGTACATTTAAAACTAAAAGGATAACTTCACATCTTTTATGTTTACCGGGATAGAGCTGGAACATATTCTTCTCAGCAAAGTATCTCAAGAACGGAAAAAAAGCATCCAATGTACTCAGCCCTACTATGAAATCAATATATAAGCACCTACAAATTCATATGAATAGTAAAACATAGCTATAGTCCAGAAAGTAGAAGGGAAGAGGAGAGAGAGGAGGGGAGGTGGAAAATAAGGGAAGGGAGAGTGTTTGGGGGACCTTCACCTAATGTGCATGATGCAATGGTACATTTCAAAACTATTAAGAAAAGAATATAATTGTGATGGATGTATTAATCAGTTCAATGTAAGCATTTCACATTGTATATCAAATCACAGTGAACCCCATAAATGCATCAATGTATACAGTTATGATTTAATTTAAAAAAAAAATAGAAGGCTGAAAATTTTTATTTTAGGAGAAAGGGCAGTATATGGGAACCAAATCTGATTTTTGACTGCCAAGAGCCCGGGAAATTATTTCTCCTTGCTTTTGCTATATTTAGTTGTGATTTTTATGTACATCCAACTATATAAAAAAATCTTGTAAGAGTATCAGGAGAGTGCCACATTTTTGACTACTCACTTTCATCTTAATGTGAAATCCTGACACCACATCTGCATGGTAAAGAATCTTTCTCCTTCAGCTTTTGGTAATAGGTTCAGTCTTCTTAGAGCAGGGGATACCTTACTGAGGTAAGTGAGCACGTCTTTTGAAATCACAGAACTGCTTTTTGTTCTTTCGGTATCAAGAAGCGATTGTTATTATTATTTTCATTTGTTGTTGTTTGCTTCTTTTCTTTTTCCTTTTTTAAAATTTCAGATTGATATGGGGGTACAAATGTTTAGGCTACATTGTTTTCATTTCTAAAGTGAAGTTGTAATTGAGCCCTTCACTCAGGGGCCTGCTGAATGCCCTCACATTGTGCACCTGAGGTGAGATCCCACCATTCGCCCTCCCTGCTCCCTTCACCCCTCTCTCTCCTCTCTCCTAACCCCCACTAGACTATACTTGTGTTTTTCTTTCATGTGGGCGTGTAGTTGTTTATGTATTGATTTCATATCAGTATTGAGCACATTGGAATTTTTTTTTTTTTTGCCATTCTTGTGACACTTTACTAAAAAGAATGTGTTTCAACTCCATCCAGGTAAATACAAAAGACGTAAAGTCTCCATCTTTTCTTATGTTGAATAGTATCACATGCTGTACTTTGAAGAACTTGAAAAAATAGTACTTCATTTCATTTGAAACCAGAAAAAAAAATAGCCAATACAACTTTTAGAAATAAAAACAAATCTGGAGGCATCACGCTACCGGACTTCAGATTATATTACAAGTCTCTAGTGATCCAAACATCATGGTACTGGCATAAAAATTGAGACATAGATGTATGGAATGGTATAGAGAATCTAAAGATGAACCCAGCTACATATCATCATCGTTTATCACTGATAAACCAAACAAAAGCATACATTGGGGAAAAGAATCTCTATTTAATAAATTCTGCTGGGAGAAGTAGTTAGCCACATTTATAAGACTGAAATTAGACCCTAACCTCTCACCCCTGACAAAAATTGACTCTCACTGGATAAAAAATATAAATTTAAGACAAAAAACACTAAAAATTCTAGAAGAGAATGTGGGGGAAACTCTAGATAAAATTAGTCAAGACTTAATGCAGAAGACCCCCTTGGCAATTGCAGCAACACCAAAAAAATAATAAATAAATGGGACATTTTCATTTCATTTCAAGCCCTCAGGAAATTGTCTTTCCCCTTAATGGTCAGCCAACCTCAGACTAGATAACTAGAGTGGCATAGATTCTCCTGTGTAATGAAAAGAATGACATTGGCTGGTAGTGACTGGATCATCATAATCATAATTTTCACTATTCTCTTTGATATGCAATGTACAAAACTCAGAGCACAGATTGAAATTCAGTGTAAAATTCTTCTAATTAAAATAAATATGTCCTTTCTTAATCTTCCATTAGCCCAAGCTAAATCACCATTGCATACTTCTTCCTCATACTGTGATTACAGAAATGCCAAGAATGAATTCATACTCTGCACATTAATTGATTAATCTAGCTATAAAATCACATATCTGTTAGAATCCATATTAGAAAGTGATTGCTTTTCCACAATGTATGTCATTAATTTAGGTTAGCATTGAGCATTGTTATTTAACAAAGAAATATCGCCAATAACTTACTCTCTTTGAGTATAATATTGGTAATTATCTCCGCAATTGTTTCCACAGACTTCTTGGAAATATTATTACTGATTCTTTTTGCTTTGAGAAGTGGAGTTTTGAATTATAACTCTAAGGGTTCATCCCTTCTCTACATACACTTATAAAATTAATCAAGTTTGTATTGGGAAATATTTTGCACTTGTTCTTAAAATCGCTATTTGGTAAAGTTTTATAATAGGTAATATGTTAAAAACTTGAGGTAAGTGGAGTGTCAGAATCCAATATAGTCTACTTTTCTGATAGTCATTATTATACTTCTTACTTGCTCCATTTTTAAATGTGTTTCTTAGAAATCACTATAATCACATTTGCTGAAAAATATTCACATTTCATAATTTTATTCAAATCCTGTTCACTATGAATATTTAGCATATTACATATGGTGTAGCATTGTGTTTTTATATTTATCATAATAACTATTACCCAGGAATTGCTTTTGGGACCTTAATTTGTTTAGAGGAACTAAACAAATAAGTTCAGTTATTGATAATGGAGCACAAACCAATGGTAAAACATAAAAAATAATATTTAATAAACCTAAATGAAAACATGCCAAATGACAAAACTCTCAAGAATAATTTTACCTATTAATTAAATAATGAGAAAACTGATATAGCATAGTTATTACTAAAAATATAACAAAGTTTCTATAAAGATTACTTTAATTGTGAATTGCTAAGCACAAAATATTTATTCATACAGTTCTGTAAGAGCACCTAATGCCTATAACCAGGGATTTGTGGACTACATTTTAAATGCACCCTTTTGATTCGTAATTGCTCTATTTTTACCTTAGGATTTACTATTTACTTGTATAAGTTTACTGAAATTTATCTTTTAAAGTCAGAAGCTGAATAATTATGTTCAGCTTCAAAGCAAATATCATCATGCAAAGACTACTACTGTATCATCGTGAATCCTCATGACAGAGTCAATCATTCATGCACCCAACACCAGCAAAGTAAGGAATTAGCTACCTGTGGCTTACTTGTTTTTCTTTTCTGAGACAGCCTCAAGCTGTCACCCTGGGTAGAGTGCTGTGGCATCACAGCTCACAGTAATCTCCAACTCCTGAGATCAAGCGATTCTCCTGCTTCCGCCTCCCCAGTAGGTGGGACTACAGCCACCCACCACAATGCCTGGCTATTTTTTGTTGCAGCTGTCGTTGTTTGGTGAGCCTGGACTGAATTCAAACCTGCCAGCTCAGTTGTATATGGCTGGTGCCTTAGCCACTTAAGCCACAGGCGCCGAGCCAGGCTTACTTTTATATATCATTCTACAAATATTAATTGAGCCCTTTTGGACAGAGACAAATAAAGTGGGTTCTACTTGTTTAAATGTTTCAAGTGGAAAATTAATGTTAAAATCCTGGAAATTACAAGCAGAAACAGAAACATTTCAGTTACTCTCAAATCACCTGGGATCCCTTCTGTAGTAATACTAAATTCCTTTCCTTGGAAAAGCATGAAAGATAATAAAACCATCAATTATAACATTTTAAAATATTAAACATTTAATAAATTTGCTAGAGGTAGATTCAAGCTACACATATAAAAATCTCCTCTTCCCCTCAGAAAATTACTCAGAACATCAACCCAAACTGGAGACAAGTAGCTGCTATGGCATTGACCTTTATCTTCCTTCCACTCAGCATTTTGGGAAGAAGCATTCTTAGGAACATTTCTAGACAAAATTTGAGTTTCTGAGAACAGTAGAGAGAGATACCTCTTTTTCTTACTTTTGCTCAACAGAACAAATGGAATTCACTTCATGTATCACGGTGGCTTCTGGCCATCTAAGCACTAGCACTCTAATGGATGCTCTTTGAGGGCACATTGCCTCGTCTACTTATTATTTCCTCTTCAGTGCTAATAATATTGTCATGTAATAAACATTTTAGAAATAAGTTGAGAAATAAACAATATTGTTATAAATCATCCATGACCTGTCAAATAGAATCCTACAAAAATCTATGGCACTCAGGCCGACAGTCCCACGTTTGTCAGATAATCTCCAAAGAGTCTTTCAATAAACAAGCTGTCTTCAAGAAGCAACTGGCTTTTGTTCACTTACCCTGAGGAATTTCATTTCTATCACTGGCAGTTCTCAATAAGTGGCTTTACTTGTCTAAAACTTTTTAGCACGTACTAGACTGAAACTCATTTTAAAGCTCCTGATGACTATGGTTGATGATTAGCAACAATGAGCTATCTCTTTCAAAAATATGTAAAGATTCATCACCAAAATAAAAATATCAGAGAAGTAAGGTATAGACACGTTGAGGTATCACTGTCTTAGTGTGTATAGTGAATCAAAAATTAAATCGTATGCCCTCATAACCATGTCACACCCAAGTCCTTTTCTTCCTTTGTGAAGAGAGAAAACGGTAAGAAACATAATTTTAGTTTCACTTGTGATAATTTTTTTAGCTGTTTCTGCCTATAGTGCCAACAGAGTATTAAACGTTAATGCCACAGCAGTATTCTAATTTCTAAAATTACTTTCAGAAACAGATTAAGGGCACTGCAGGTGGGAAGAGCATTAGGGCTTCACTGGGAGTGTAATGAGAGAATGAACACCCAGGATAGACGAGCAAATCTAACTATTGGAAAACATCCCCTTTCGCATTTCCTGGCATCATAGTATGAAATAAAACATAATCAAAACTTTTTTCTGAAAACTATTTTAATTTCAATGTTTAATTACCTGGTGTCTATCAAAATCTTGCAGTTAATTAACTTTTCACACTCACAGTCTACAACTCTTAATTATATGCTGTCATTCTATAGTAAAATTTAGCAATATAGTTATGACTAATATCAAAATGTTAAGGTCAAGTTCCATCATGCACTTAATGGATTTTCAAAAGAAGGAAGAAAAGCATGATTTTCACCATTTCATATCGAAGAAAAAATTCAAATATTTAATATTTCAGAAACCTATTTTTTTCTTTTTTTATTGTTTGGGATTTATTGAGGGTACAAAGAATTAGGTTACACTGATGACATTTGTTAGATAAAGTTCCTCTTATAATTGTGTCCACCCCAAGAGGTGTGACATACACCATGACCCTCATACCCCACCCTCCTCACCTCTCTCTGCTCCCTCATTCCCCTAACCCCCCGCTTATATTAGCTCATCTACTTCCTTAATATTAGAATAGAATACACTGGATTCTTGTTTCTTCATTCTTGTGATGGTTTACTAAGAAGAATGTGTTTCACTTCCATCCAGGTTAATACTAAAGATGAAATGGGTCTATCTCTTTTAATGGTTGAATAGTAGTATTCCATGGTATACATATAAACACAGCTTGCTAATCTATTCCTGAGTTGGTAGGCATTTAGCCTGTTTCCACATTTTGGTGATTGTAATTGAGCTGTAATAAACAGTTTACTGCAAATGTCCTTATGATAAAATGAACTGTTTGTTCTGGGTAGATGCCTAGTAATGGGATTTCAGCATCAAACTAAAGGTCTAATTTGAGTTCTTTGAGGATTCTCCATACTTGCTTCCAAAAGATTGTATTGAAAGTCCTACCACCAGTGTAAAAGTGTTCTCTTTTCTCCACATCCACACCAGTATCTGCAGCTTTGAGACTTCGCAATGTGGGCAATTCTCACCGGGTTAGGTGATATTTCAGGGTGGTTTTGATTTACATTTCTCTGATAATTAGGGATGATAAGCACTTTTTCAAATAGTTGTTAGCTAATTGCCTTTCTTCTTTAGAGAAGGTTGTACTCATGTCTCTTGCCCAGTGATATAAGTGGGTTTGGTTCTTTTTTTGTTGATTAATTTGAGTTCCTGATAGATCCTAGTTATCAAGCTTTTGTCCAATTCATTATATGCAAATATCTTTTCCCATTCTGAAGGTTGTCTATTTGATTTCGTTGTTGTTTCCTTAGCTATACAGAAGCTGTTCAGTTTAATTAAGTCCCATTTGTTTATTTTTCTTGTTGTTGCAACTGCCATGGAAGGCTTCTTCATAAAATCTTTCATCACATAAAATCTTCATGTGTTTTCAACACATTTTCTTCATGAATTTTTATTTCATGCCTTAGATTTAAATCATTTATCCACCTTGACTGAACTTTTGTAAGTGGGGAGAGGTGCGGATCCAATTTTGGTCTTTTATATGTGGTTATCCAGTTCTCCCAACACCATTTATTAGAAAGGGATTCTTCTCCCGGTATATGCTCTTGTTTGGTTTATCAAAGATCAGGTAGCTATAAGATGTTAGTTTCATCTCATGGTTTTCTATTCGGTTCTAAATGTCAATGTATCCATTTTTGTGTCACTACCATGTTATTTTGATTACTATGGACTTGTATAGCTCAAAGTCTGGCATGGTGATACCCCTGGCTTGGTTTTTATTACTAAGTATCACCTTGGTTATACGGGGTTTCTTCTGGTTCCATACAAAATGAAGAATTATTTTTTCTAAATTTTGAAAGTATGACAATGGTATTTTAATGTGAATTGCACTGAATCTGTAGATTGCTTTGAGAAATATAGACATTTTGACAATGTTAACTTTTCCCAGCCAAGAGCATGGTATGTTCTTACATTTGTTAATATCTCCTGCTATTTCTTTTCTTAGGGGTTCATAATTTTCTTTATAGAGGTCCTTCACATCTTTTGTGAGGTATATTCCTAGGTATTTAATTTTCTTTGAAGCTACTGAGAAAGGATTTTTGTTCTTCATTAGCTTCTCATCTTGACTGTTATTGGCATATACAAAGGCTACTGATTTGTGGACATTGATTTTATACCCCCAAAACAGTGCTATACTTTTTGATCACTTCCAAAAGTCTTGGGGTTGAGTTTCTGGGATTGTCTAAGTATAAGATCATATAGTTGGTAAACAGCAAGAGTTTGACCTCCTCTGTCCCCATTTGGATGCCTTTTTTCTTTTTTTGCCCGATTGTATTGCCTAGAACTTCCAGCACTATGGGGAATAGTAGTGATAGAGGACATCCTTGAATGGTTTGAGTTCTAAGTGGAAAAGCTTTCAGTTTTATTTCATTCAATATGATATTAGTTGTTGGTTTGTTGTAGATGGCTTCAATTAGTTTAAGAAATGTGCCACCTATGCCAATATTCTTAAGTGTTCTAAGGGTGTTAAAAGCATGCTGAATTTTATTGAATGTTTTTTTTTTTTGATCTACTGAAAGGATCATACAGTCTTTGTTCTTGCATCTGTTGATATGGTGAATTACGTTTATGGCCTTGCATATGTTAAACCATCCTGCGTCCCTGATATGAAACCTACTTGATAGTAAGTAATGATTCTTTTAATATGTAGATATACTTTATTGGCTAGGATTTTATTGAGAATTTTTGCATCTATATTCATTAGTGAAATTGTTCTGAAATTCTCCTTTTTAGTTGGGTCTTTTCCTGATTTGGTATCAGGATGATATTTACTTCATAGAACGTGTTAGGGAAGATTCCTTCCTTTTCAATTTTTTGGAATAATTTATGCAATATGAGTATAAGTTCTTCTTTGAAGGTCTGATAGAATTTTGGTGTGAAGCCATCTGGACCAGGGCAATTATTTGTTGGGAGGTTTTTTTTTTTTATTGTTTCTTTGATTTCAGTTCTTGAAATCAGTCTGTTCAATAGATCTATTTCTTCTTGGTTAAGTCTAGGGTATTGATCCATCTCCTCCACATTTTCAAATTTCTGGGCATGAAGTTTCTTGTAGTACTTAGAGATGATATCTTGTATCTCTGAGGCATCTGTTGTTATTTTTCCCTTTATCATTTCTGATTAATAATATTAAAGGTGTTACTTTTCTATTTCTAGTTAATCCAAGCAAAGTTTTATCAATTTTATTTATTTTTCGAAAAACAAACTTTTGTTTCATTAATGTTCTGAATTATTCTTTTGTTTTCAATTTCATTAATCTCTGATTTAATTTTGGTTATTTCTTTTCTTCTGCTGGATTTGAGATTAGATTGTTCTTCTTTCTCAAATTCCATAAGATGGTTCATGAGTTTGTTGATGTGCTCTCTTTCTGTTTTTCAAATGTAGTCATTTAATGAAATAAATTTTATTCTTAAGACTTTTTATCTATCCCACAGGTTTTGTTATTTTGTGTATTCATTGTTATGTTTGACGAATTTAGCAATCGCTTCTTTTATCTCTTCCTGAACCCAACTATCATTTAGCATAAGGTTGTTTAATTTCCAAGTCTTTGCTTTGCAATGAACATTTTTGTTGGAGTTGATTTCCACCTTTATTGCCCTGTGGTCTGAGAAGATACAAGGTATAATTTCTATTATTTTAATTTTGCTGAGGTTTGATTTGTATCCTTAGGATGGTTCATTTTGGAGTACGTATCATGGGCTGATGAGAAAAATGTATATTCTTTAGCTTTGGGATAGTGTACTCTGTATGTGTCTATTAATCCCATTTGGTCTAGGGTCACATTTAAGTCCTTAGTATCTTTGTTTAGTTTCTGTTTAGAAGATCTGTCCAGTTCTGGCAGAGGGGTGTAAAAGTCGCCAGCCACTAGGGTGTTATGGGATATCATATTGCTCAGACCCATAAAGGTCTATTTCATAAATCTCGGAGCATTTGAGTACATAAATATTTAAAATTAAAATGTCTTTTTGTTGTATTCTTCCTTGACTAGTATAAAGATGGCTTTGTTTTTCTTAACTTTAGTTGCTTAAATCCACTTGTATATGACAATAAAATTGCAACCTATCCTTTCTTCTGATTTCCATTTGCTTGAAATACTGTTTCCCATCCTTTAACCCTGAGTCTTGATTTGTCCTTCCAGACTAAGTGTGTCTTCTGGAGACAGCATACAGACGGCTTGTGCTTTTTTATCAAGTCAGCCAGCCTGCACCTCTTTAGTGGGGAATTCAGTCCATTAACCTTTGAGAGAATTGATAAGTGTGATAGAGTTCTATTCCTCTTATTTTGTGAAAGTCCATTGTGCAGTTTTATCCTTTGCACCACTGTGGAAGCTAAGTTTTGACCTTTAGCTTCTGGATGTTTACTTTGCTGGTGGTTCATTGTGATGGTCAGTGTTGACAATAAGCCTAAGTATTTCCTGTAGAGCTGGTCTCATTGAGGCAAATTTCCTCAGTGTTTGCATATCCACAAAAGACTTTATTTCTCCACCAGTTTTGAGCTTAGTTTAGCTTGATAAAGAATTCTGGGCTGAAAAAGGTTTTGTTTAAGATTCTTGAAGGTGGATGCCCATTCTCTTCTGGCTTGGAAATTTTTAGTTGAAAAGTCTGCCGTCATACTAATGGCTCTGCCTCTGTAGGTCAGTTGATGCTTACTCCTGGCTGCTTTCAGAATTTTTTCTTTGGACAGGTTCATTACAACATGTCTTGGAGAAGCTCTGTTTGAGTTGAGATGACCCAGGGTTTGATATCTGTCTGAAAGGAGTGTTTCAGGATCTTTAGCAAAACTTGAAAAGTTTTCATTTATGATAGTCTCCTCTAGGGCTTCCATTCCTTTGGAACAACCTTTTCCCCCTTCATGAATCCCTATTATTCATATGTTTGAATGTTTCATGGAATCTTGTACTTCTCTAAGGCCTGTTCTGCTTTCTCTCCCTTCCTTTCTGCCTCTTTAACTACCTGGGTTAATTTGAAAACTTTATCCTCTAGCTCTGAAGTTGTTTCTTCTCCATGGTCTAAGCTATTTTTGATACTTTGTACTGCATCTTTACATTCCCTGATTGTCTCCTTCATTTCCTTAAGTTCCTCCATATTCTTTCTATATTCTACATGTCTCTCATCCTACTTTTGTTTCTATCTTTTCATTTTCTCATCCATTCCTTTTATTGTTTTTATATTTTAAATTCCATTTCTGTCAAATCCTTACATTCTTTTTAGATGGAGTCTTCTGCAGTAGCTGCCTCATGTTGCCTTAGGGCAGTTGCTCTGTTTTGGTTTTTAATGTTGCCCAAATTTTTCTGTTGCTTGCTCCTCATGTGTTCTTTCTTCTTGTTCACCTTTTTCTTTCTCACTTCCTCCTTTGCTTCATACTACCTTGTCTCAGAGCTTAGGTCTTGAAGTGGCCGTAGTGTGAGCAAAGCAAACTCTTCTTCATGGCCAGAAATATAGGAGTCCTTGCTCTTGCTGATGAAATGTTGCAATGTGTAGCCAGTACACCAGGTGGTGCTATGATTTTGCAAGGAAGCAGAGAACATAGTCAGCAATCTTTAAGGTCCTTATTCCTAACTTGGTTGCCTTCAGTGATCACCTGATTATTTTCTCAGCAGTTAGATTCTGCCACTTTGAGACCTTAAAGCTCACAAGAATCCTTCAAGGGCCAGTCTCACAGTGCCCCCTGACTCTAGTTGCTGTGAGGTACAGGAGTCCCTCAGCCTGTCCCAAGTGTGGAGTTCTAATCCAGGCAGGTGGAATTAAAATGGCTGTGCTTTAGTCCCCTGCTAAGACCTTCTCACAACTTTCTAATAGTGGCACCCCCTGGACACTAAGACATTCTCAGTATGGTTGCCTCACCAGACACCAAAAATATGGCAAATCCACTCCAACCAGTATTTAAATCCGGTTCCTGTACACTATTCAAGTATGCCCACTCTTCCAAGTTTTCCATTCAATGCACAGCTTGCCCCAACAACTGAAAACTCTGGAAATGCTTCCTCCCTTCCCTGACCTCTGTTAGGAGCCAGTTGAACCCCACTGGTTGCAATCACTTGCATAATTCATCAGATTTCCACCACTCTCAATCATATGCTGTGTCCAGCTCACCACCTCCTCACTGTGCTCCCTGAGCTATGACACTGTGTAAGGTCCCAGTGCCAGGTATGGCTGGGTTCTCTCTTTTTCCTCAGACATTCTAAGAGAGCTCAGCTGAATGATCCTCTGGTCTGCCATTTTTCTCCACCCCAATATTTCAGAATAATAAAATAAAAGGTATACTAATCTCTAGTGTACCATTGTATACACTTAAAAACTTTGCTTAGTATGAAAAGAAAGAAGTCTCTCATAAACTCTCAGTTCTTTGAGGGCATAATTCCTTTTTTACTTATCTTTGCATTCTTCCTACAGTATTTAATGAATTATTTTTCATGTAAAAAGCACTCTTATGTTTACTGAATGAAGAAAAATTGTTTTTCCAAATATTATTCTAAATGTAAAGTCTTAGTATTCTTATGCTACTTTAAAGACAACAATAAAAACTATAAAGCAAAAATGGATTTTTTATATTAATGAAAAGTGTAATATATTTGGATATTAGAAACATTTTAAACATAGATATAGGATACAATATAATAAGAATAAGATACATACTTCAAGATCTCCAAAATCTTTTATCCAATAATTTCTCTTATGAATAGAAACAAAAGTGTTATTCTTCTGTTGTACATTATAAGGGATGCTGGATTACAATCTGCACCCTCAGTCTGACTCTATAAGTCATTGGCTGAGCTTGAGATATAGACGTCAACCCCTCATGGTCTCATTTTCATAATTTATAAAATGAAAGAATTTCAGAACTAAAACAGAACTGAAGGATTATTCAGACCAGCAATAAAGTTCTATAAATATGGCAGTGACCCCCCAAATATGGTCCCTTGCTTATTGGTAATCTCATTGGAATTAATCTAAACTTATCAATCTTGTTTGAGTTTTTATTGAATTTCTATAGACTTTTATTATTACACATGGTGTAAGTTAAGTGAATTATTAGGGATGACTGAAATCTGATAACTAAAACTAGTGTATTACTAGAATTTATTAAATTTCCAATTTTCTGCTAAAAAAAGACATTAATTGATGTGAAAATTCAACAGCAATATGGCTGAAATGCTGCAATATTCCAGCAACCAAGGCATTGATGACTGAGTGTCTTGACTGATAAAGATGTTATTGATGATGCCTTGGGTTAAATCGTTGTGTTCAAATACTGGTACTTACTGTTTTTTAATTACAAATTACTATTGTTTTTGCTATTATCAGTTGATTCGATGGGCTGATTACAGTTTTTAGTGTACAGTGATGCTATATAATGTATACTTAATTGTTTCTTTGTAATGATTTTGACTGATTTGAATAATTTGCAGCATATTTATAAAATAAAAGAGTACTGAGTTTTTTAAGCTTATAAATCATTGCTTTAAAATACAAAATCAAATATAAAGCACAATATTATCTTTCCAAAAATTACATAATATTTTCTTTAGCAATCACTATAATTCATGTTAAGTTTTTAGTGACATTTTAATTGTTATTTTTTTTCCACTTCTTTTTAAATCACAGTGCTTATTTCATGTGAAAATAGGAGCAAGTATTGTTAACTGGAGTGTAGTGCCTTTTCCTTGGCTTAATAGGGTTATAATTAAAATGATAATTGATAGAAAACTATTCTAGAAAGTTACTGTCACAGTTAATATTCACCAATATTATGATGAAGGAATGGACAGGCAAATGGGTTGTGTTGGATTACTCAAGTATATAGATCTTCCTGGTAAGAAGTTGTGTAAGACAGAACATGAGGAAAAACTGTATCTGATGCTTATAGTGATGATCTGTGAACAAGGCCTTCTTCTTCACACTAATGTAAGTAAATCAGTCTTTGCCAGTACCCTTTTGATCTTTCAGTTTTAGAGAACTGGAATCTGTACACCAGGTTTAAAGTAGCCTGAGAATATTCAGCACAGCGAGCAAACAACATAAAGCACCCAAGAAGACATTTCAGGGAGATTTTTCCGTGAAAGAATAAATAAACTGCCAAAACAGCTTGTAAAAAGCTAAATCCATCCTTTATTGATGCTATTAAACATTATGAATTTTCCATTTCTGACCTACAATGTGATCTCACTTGTGTCTATTCTGTCAAAGTATAACTAAAGCCAAAGCACCTACAAGCTTTATATATGGCCAATCATATAGGAATAAAATTTACACGGCACAGATGTTCATTTAGAAAGAAATAATTTCTAATTTCTGAGACATTTTTGTTTCTAGTGAGAAAATAATATTACTGGCTTTAATTAGCTCCCCTACAAAGATCATGAGATCTTTTCAGCAGACACTAGTCATAAGTCCTATACTCACTAAATATTTTATATTAAAAATAACATTTTTCTAAAAGAATCTTCCCACAGACACATGGGATTTTGGGGAAAACACTCAGGAAGAAGGTAAATGAAAACAGCGGTATATCAGGAAGAGTTAGTGGCATAATAAAGACACATCTGGGCCACCAAAAGCCTTATTTTTAAATACCCCAAAAGCCTTATTTTTCCCCATCAGTAAATTGAAAATAGAAGTATCAGTAGGCTATTGTGGCTCAGCCTATTTTTTTTTTTGCATTTTGGAAGCCAGAGGTGGATCACTTGAGCCCAGGAGTTCGTGACCAGTCTTAGTAGCATAACAAGACCACATCTCTACAATAAACCAAAAAATTAGCTAGGTGTGGTGGCACATACCTATAGTCCCAGCTCCATGGAAGGCTCATGCAAGTGGCTCACTGGAGCCTAGAAGTTTGAGGTTGAAGTGAGATATACTATATCATTTCCTCCTCATCTCATTGCATAAGACATACTAAGCAAAAGAGGGAGACACAAAACTAAAAGGCCAGAATTCTAGGCAAATAGAAATACATTCCCTAAAACTTTATATGGATATGAGCAATAGATTCAAATAAAATGATAAAGCAGTTAGAAAATAGTCTAGATCCCAGAAGTAAACTGTTTCTGTACGTAAGCAATCCTGTTGAGGTTACTGACTTACATGTGCTTACATTGCTCCAATGTTCCAAATCCTACAACCCACACATAGCAAGAGAACATTGAGACAATTTAGGAGCTTAAATAAACTGTCTCTAAAGTAAACACCTGTGAAATTTGCTTAGTTTACTTCTCAAATATTTCCACTGTATATCTATCCCCACTACCACTTCTAGATGTCAGGCTTTCAACATTTTCTTTTACACAACTTATACAGTAAACTTCTAATTGGCATGAACTCTGTTTCTATTCTCCTGCTTTGCTTCCCACAAATTCACCTACTACACTGACACCAAAAAGAAACTTTGAAAATGTAGATCTTAATCCCCTGTTTTAAGTTTCAGTGGCTTTCCATTGTCTTCCCAATAATCAGGTCATGATATGGATCACCCTCTTGGCCTCATACCTGCACATTCTCAGTTTCCCCACCCTCACACACACACATACACAGTAACCTCAAATGCATGCTCAAGCAGACACAAACTGTCAAACGCTCCCATGAAGGCACTGGACTCTTGGAACCATGCATCTTTTGCTCTTGTGCATTTTGCCCGAGACCTCCTTGCAATGTTTAGTTACCTTGGGTTACTTTTCCTTTAAGAACCAGTTATCACTTTCTACAAAGAGTCCTTTCTGAGTGACCCTGAATTCAGCCAAGCCTACCTTCTCTATGACCACATGCATAGTGCACATGTTTGTGTCGTTGCATTTCCCACATTGTATTATTTATTGTATATCTGGCTCTCCCCCTCTATAAGGACATATTCATCTTATTAGTTTTGGATTCCTGATGTCTGCCATATTATTTACTGACCAGATATATGTAAGATTTCACTGTAAATGTTAGACATTTTGAGACGTTTTCCGACATTTTGAGACGTTTTCCAAAAGAAGTATCAAAGATGGCATTAGTCCCACTATGATCAAAATAACTAAAAAAAATAAGGCGCACCTTCTCTCCCATCCTCTAACCTGTTGTGCTCTGAGTTATGCCCAGATGGTGACTTACCATTTCCAAATACATCTTGTACCTATTTCCTGTGCATTTAAGTCTTGTGTAACTAATTCAACTTTATTTATTTACTTTCAAGGTAAAGTTGTATAAAATTTTTTTGTCTGTTTCTGTTTTCTACCATTGCCTTTTGTACACAGATACTTAACAAATGTTTGTAAACTAAATTTCTGCCATAATTACCTTTCTATAAAAATGGTATATATTTTGGTTGGGCACAATGAATCTTGCCTATAATCTCAGCATTTTGGAAGGCCATGTCAGGAGGATCGCTTGAAGCCAGGAGTTCAAGATCAGCTTGGGCAATAGCAAGATCTCATTTCTACACACACACACACACACACACACAATGAGATGGATTATCACTTTGTCACCCTGGGTAGAGTGCGTCATAGCTCACAGTAACCTCAAACTTTTAGGTTCAAGCAATCCTCTTGCCTCAGCCTCTTGAGTAGCTGGAACTACAGGAGCCTGTCACAATGCCCACCTGTTTTTAGAGAAAGGGTCCCATCCTAGCACAGGCTGGTCTTGAACTCCTGAGTTTAGACAATCTGCCTGTCTTGGCCTCTGAGAGTGCGAGGATTACAGACATGAACCACCATGCCCAGCCTTGCAAAAAGAATTTTAAAAATAGTCACCTTGGTAGTGGGTAATGTGTACCTGCAGTCCCACTTATCTGGGAGCCTGAGAAGGAAAGATCACTTGAGCCCAGGAGCTGGAGGATGCAGTGAGCTGAGCCCGTAACATTGCACTGCAGCCTGGGCAACAGAGTGAGACATTGTCTCAAAAAGAAAAAATATACATTTCTTTCGTATTTTATTCTTTTAGAATCATATGTCTTTTACAACCCAAGCATTGAATTTATAAAAGTAAATAAGCCAGAAATATCCCTGCTTCAGTGGACCTTTTATGATAGTAAAGATAAAGAAAAAAATAAGCAACCGAGCAAAACAGACAATTTTAGAAAGTAACAAATGCTAGAAAGAGAAAAAACATAAAATGATGTTTTATTTGGTTTTTTTGTTTTTGTTTTTGTTTTAATTGTTTTTATTATTAAATCATAGCTGTGTATATTAATGCAATCAAGTGGTACCATATACTGGTTTCATATACAGTCTGAACTATTTTCATCAAACTGATTAACATAGCCTTCATGGCATTTTCTTAGTTATTGTATGAAGACAATTGTATTCTGTATTTAGTAAGGTTTTCCTGTACCCTTCTAAGATCCGCCATAGGTGTGGCCCCTTGTGGTACATATATACCATGGAATATTATGCAGCCTTAAAGAAAGATGGAGACTTTACCTCTTTCATGTTTACATGGATGGAGCTGGAATATATTCTTCTTAGCAAAGTATCTCAAGAATGGAAGAAAAAGTATCCAATGTACCCAGCCCTACTATGAAGCTAATTTATAACTTTCATATGAAGGCTATAACCTAATTATAGCACAAGAATATGGGGAAAGGGGCAAGGGAGGGGAGGGGGGGAGATTGGGTGGAGGGAAGCTAATTGTTGGGGCCACACCAACAGTGCATCTTAGAAAGGTGCAAGTGAAACTTACTAAATGCAGAATACAAATGTCTTCATACAATAACTAGGAAAATGCCATTAAGGCTATGTTAAACAGTTTGATAAAAATATTTCAGATTGTATGTGAAACCAGCACTTTGTACCCCTTGATTGCACTAATGTACACAGCTATGATTTAATAAAAATAAATAAATAAATAAATAAAAAAGGATGTTACTATGCTGTCTGCTGACACATATTAAAAATATTGCTCAGTGGTAAGTGGTAAGATTCTGACAAAGGATACATATAATAATACACATTAAGATAAGGAATGAGGGATATTAGGACTAAAAACATATAAACTATTCCCATTGGCTGGATGCGGTGGCTCACTCCTGTAATCCCAGCACTTGGGAGGCCAAGGTGGGTGTATTGCCTGAGTTTATAGGTTCAAGACCAGTCTGAGCAAGAATGAGACCCTGTCTCTAAAAAATAGCTGCGTGCTGTGGCGGACACCTGTAGTACCAGCTACTTGGAAGGCTGAAGCAAGACAATTGCTTGAGTCTAAGATTTGGAGGTTGCTGTGAGCTATGACTCCATTGCACTCTACCAAGGGTGACAAAGTGAGACTATGTGTCAAAAAATAAATAAATAAACTATTCCCATCAGTATGTTAAATGGTGAAACAATTGTACATGCTGCATAAATTGTGAGATGGTTGTATTAGTAGACACTACATTTTTTGGTGGGAAGGAAGGAAGCAATTCATCTCAATGTAGTTTTTGAAATCACTAATTACTATGAATACATTTTTACTTTATTTTTTATTTATGTATTTATTTTTTATTATTTGTTTTTATTAAATCATAACTGTGTACTTGATGCATTTATGGTGTTCAGTGTACTGATTTCACATACAATGTGAAATGCTTACACTGAACTAAGTAACCCATCCATCACAATTATATGTGTTTTTTTTTATTTTAAGAAAGAGGTATAATTGCCAGATTAAGAGTAAGTTGATGACTGAGTCAAAGGTTTGCTTTCTTATGAAACAATTTAGTATTGTGGGAAAATACTAAGCCCAAAGGCATAAGGATATATCACTTAATTGTGGTCCTTCAAATGTATTATCCACTTTAAGTTTCAATTGCTACATTTGATAAATAGGAATAGAAGTATTGCCTCATGATACTATGGAAATTGATTAAATATATGTATATTTCAAAAAGAATATGAGGGTATGAGCAGTTTCCATTGCATACTGGTTTTCTCCACTCTCCACCCTAGACTGGATTATTCCTTAGGAAGCAGAACCTGAGTCAAGGCTTTCATGAACATGGTTGATTCAGGAAACCCATGACAGGGAAAGAGAGTGGGGTACTGGATGGTGGGAGGCAGAAGGGGAGAAGAACAGTTATAAAGGAGGATTATAGAGCTGTTTGGGGAGAAATAATGGGCTATTGGGGATCAGATTCCTCTGAAGACTTTTGAGAAACCATGCAAATGTTTCTCAACTATTCAAAATTATTCTCTTAGTCATCTGATAGTTTTGGGTCTCAGATGTAAATCTCTAAATCAATTTTGATTTGATGTTTTAGACAATGAGAAGATAGTAACCTAGTTTCGTTCTTCAGCATATGTATATCTAGATTTTCCAGAACTATTTATTAATGAAATTGTCCTTTCCCCCACGTGTGTTCTAGGCACCTTTGTTGAAATGAGTTCACCTACACATCTATTTCTGGGTTACCTATTCTGTTCCTTTGGTCTAGTGTCTGTTCTTTAACCAGTACAATGCTGTTTTGGTTACTATAGGTCTACAGTATAATTTGAAGTCAGGTAAATTCCTCCAGTTTTGTCCTTTTTGCTCAGGATGACTTTGGCTAACCTGAACTTTTTGTGGTTCCATATACATTTTAGAAATTTTTTTCTACTTCTGTTGGAGAGTGCCACTGGTATTTTAACAGCAATTTCATTGACTTTGTAGAAGGCTTTGATTAGTATGGGCATTTTAACAATATTGATTCCTCCAGTGCATGAGAAAGGAGCTAAACATTAAAACTACTGATCTCATGGAAACAAAGAGTAGAAGGATGCTACCAGAGGATGGTAAGGATAGCAGGAAGGAGAGGATAAAGTGGTTAATGCATACAAAATAGAGTTAGTAGAATGAACAATATTCAATAGCAAAACGAAGTGGCTATGGTCAACAAGTTATGGTACATTTTAGTTACTTTACATTTTAAAGTAAGTACTTCAGCACTTTACATTTTAAAGTAACTAAAAGAGTGGAATTATAATGTTCTTAACACAAAGAAATGAAACATGTTTGAAGTGATAGACAACCCAAGACACCCAGATTTGATGGCTGTATGCTTGCATCAAAATATTACATACCATATAAGTATAAATGCAACTATTATGAGCCTATAATAATAAACAATTAAAAGAAAAAAACAGAAAAAAATGCCTCTGGGAGGTAGAAGTTATGTGCATTTATTTAATAGGCTTTGACCCTCTTTGGTCCAGGATTGCTGCATGGGTTGTTTGATTTCCTGTATTTCCAGGTTAGTGAGTGTTCCAGTGTTAATTGAGAGCCTGCATGTGTCCAAAACTCCAGGATCAAAGAAGCCCTGGAGCAGAAAGCCCCGGTGGAGCTAACGCATTGTCAGACCACATCTGAGCCAAGCCACCTGCCTTGGTAACTCCAAAAATAAATGTGGTCAAAGATGTCCATGGGAGCATAACTGGGCAACACTCAAATAAACCAGATTGAATTCACCGTTCTACACAGACACTTGGTACCATTCACTACTACCTCCATTCTTCTCTTTCCCCCTTTAACTTTATATTCAAAGATAGGTTATTAAGGTATAATTTCCATATAGTAAAATTCACCTTTTGCAGCATACCATGCTTCATGTCTGACAAATGCATAAAATTGTATAAATACCACCATTCTCTCTAAAGTACAATAAAGTATTTTATTGTTACATCATCCTAATAACATCCAGTGCAAGTTCCCTGACATTTTATATCTTTCCTTTCCTTATAGCATAACAAGGCTTAGAGGGTCAGAGAATAGAGAAGCACATTCTTTCTGAAAATAGGAAGCAAAATTTATTTTCTCATTCTATTTCTATAAAGAGCTTACAACTGAAAAAAAAATTTAAACTTTGAAATTAATATCATTTGCAAAGACAAGAGTATTCGTTCAGATCAACTCAAGCCTTAAAGCAAGTGACAGTCCAGGTATAACAATGAATAGATATAGTTCTTCCAATAGCCAGATTTTGTGATAGTCATTGTCTGAGGAAAAAAAAATAAGATAGAAGACATACCAATAGAAAATGCAAATGATCATAGCTGTAGGCTTTCATTTTATAAAACTCCCAAACTAAATCTAATGGCCACTTTTTTTTTTTTTTGAGACAGAGCCTCAAGCTGTCACCCTGGTTAGAGTGCTGTGGCATCACAGCTCACAGCAACCTCCAATTCCTGGGCTCAAGTGAGTCTCTTGATTCTGCCTCCCAAGTAGCTGGGACTACAGGTGCCTGCCACAACGCCCGGCCATTTTTTGGTTGCAGCCGTCATTGTTTGGTGGGCCGGGCTGGATTCGAACCTGCCAGCTCAGGTATACATGGCTGGCACCTTAGCCCATTGAGCCACAGGCGCCGAGCCGTAATGGCCACTTTTATAAGAACTAATGGCTGTATTTTTAATACTATTTAAGTGATGGTAGGATGACTTCTTCTTTCCTTTAACAAAAATAAGATTAAATAAACTGTCTTTTAACAGATCAAATTCCATGATTACCTTTTTATTTAATCAGTGATTTATTCAATTTAGTCAATTAATAATCCACATCTCACTGATTACTTTTCTTCTACTCATGTTTTTTTTCTTTTTTTAATTTTTGAACATTACAGGCATACAAACATTTTGGTTATACGGTCTACTTTTGTGTGGTTTAAGTCAAGCCATTAAGTAAGCCCATCACCAAGAGAGTGTGCATTTTACCGATTAGGTGTGGATTTACCAATTCTCTCCTTCCCCATCCCACCTGCTTGGTTTCTGTTGATTTTTACTTCCCTACGTGCACATGAGTATTGATCAATTAGCTCCAATTTAATAATTAGTCCCTGTGGTTTTTGTTTCCCCATTCTTGTGATACTTCACTTAGAAGAATTGTCCCCCAATTAATGACACGGTGGGGGTGGGCGAAGGGGAGAGCAGAGAGGGAAAGAAGGAGGGAGGGCGTGGAGTCTTGGTGTGTGCCACACCTTTTGGGGGCAAGACACAATTGTAAGAGGGACTTTACCTAACAAATGCAATCTGTGTAACCTGGTTTCGTGTATCCTCAATGATTCCTCAATAATAAACAAAAAAGAAGAAGAAAAATTGTCTCCAATTTCATTCAGGTTGTTACAAAAGGTATTAGGGTGAATCATTATTTTGATGACTAAGTAGTACTCCATGGTGGTGGTACTATGGTGGTGTACCACGGTGGTACAAACCACATTTTATTAATCCATTCTTGTATTAATGGTCACTTAGGTTGTTTCCACATCTTTGCGGTTGTGAATTGTGCTGCAATAAACGTTCGAGGACATGTGTCTTTTTGATAGAAGACTTTTTTATTTTGGGTAAACAATACCCTATATTTGATTTCTGGATGAAAGGGTAGGTCTTCTGATAGTTCTTTGGGGTATTGCCATACTATTTTCCAGAGAGGTTGTACTAGTCTGCACTCCCACCAGCAGTACAGGTGTTCCTTTCTCTCCACATCCATAACAGCATCTGGTTTTGTTTTTAGCAATGGATAAACACCAATCGATGCCATAATCACTGGAGTTAGGTAATATCTCATTGCAGTTTGGATTTTCATTTCTCTGATGATTAAAGATGCTGAACACTTTTTTTTATGTTTATTGGCCTTTAAGCTGTATTCTATTGAAAAGCTTCTATTCATATCTTTTGCCCACATTTTTATGGGATTGTTGATTTCTTTCTTTCTGATTTGTATAGGTTCTTTATAGATTCTGGTTATCAGCCCTTTATCAGATGTATAGCATACAAATATTTTCTCATGTTCTGCAAGTTATCTATTCACTCTGTTGATTATCTCCTTGTTGTACAGAAGCTTTTTAACATGGTCAAGTCCTATGTGTTAATTTTTGTTGTTACTGTGATTGATTTTGAGGGTATTTTTAAGTTCTTCTTATAGGCTGATATCTAGAACAGTTTATCCAACATTTTATTCCAGAATTTTTATAGCTTAATGTCTTACGTTTACATCTGTCATCCATCATTTTAATTTAATCTTACATGGTTCTTAATGTAATCCTAAAAATAGTGAGGGTATACAAAGGTAAACAGGAGAACTCAGGGAAAATTCAAGCACCTGTTATCTCTCTTTATAGAGAAATTGAGGATCCAATAGTTGAAGTGACTTGACCAAGACCAGGTAGTTACTGTGAAGTGGGTGTGACACTCAGGTCTCATGAGCCACACATGACTATGTATGAAAAAAAATATATATGTATATTTCAACACATATATGTACATATATAAATAGACTATATTGCATATGAACTTTATGGCCACCCTGTATGTAGCAATATTAAATAACACTTTAACTTTATAATATTTAAATAGTAATAAGGATCATATTATTTTTAAAGAAGTCAAGTAAGTGGTCCTCTCAAAAAATGACCAAGATTGACTGTGTTCTCTCCTACCTACCCACTTGATAGTATGTGTGGTCTCTAGTCTAATTTCTTCTCCTTTCCATAGACACGCTTACAAAGAGTTTTGTATCATTGAATAAAAAATACCAAAACCCACATTTCTCTTAATTTCTGCAGAGGATAATAGTAATTGAAAAATTCCTTTGTTTTCATTTAGAAATGAAATAAATGATCGTAGGTTACTACAACCAGGAAGCCATATTGAAAATGTCATTGATGAAAATAAAACAGACAGACAAGCAAACACAAACAAAACTAAATCCATTCCCTATGGTTGACTAATTTTGAAACAGATGGCCTAATTAGAGACTCTGAAAGAATAAGATAGAGCCATGTGCCAAAAGGGAAATAAAATGCATTACCTCTGGGCTGAAAATAAAAGTTGGTTTTAGAGTTGTAACAACTATTACTTTCGTGACTTTAGATAGTCACCTTATAAGAAATATGGTTTATCTGCAGTTGGATATGGAAGTTCCCATTGATGGTTAAGTTATTTTAGTAAACTGAAGAGGAGGTCAAACAATGCAATGTCTTGGTTGTCAGAAAAATATTTTCTTTCTAAAAGAATTTAAGTAAAATTTAGCAAAAGTTAGTTGGGGAGAAATTTAATCTTGGAGCTTCCAGGATGACTAGGATGCCCAAAGTCTTATGCAATATCTATATTGTATTCATAAACATTGTTTCAATGATTAGGATGGGCAAAAAAAAAAAAAAAAAAAAAAAAAAAAG
>CAUYRH010043651.1:0-26822 GCA_963574655.1 Perodicticus potto | reverse complement strand
GCAAGTACAAGTTGGATCTATCAGGTGTAGAACACAAATGTCTTAATGCTGTAATTGGGTAAATGAGGTGAAAGCTATGTTGATTAGTAGCATGTAAGCACTCCAATTTGTACAAATAATCAACACATCAAATCCCATAATGGCATAAATGTATGTATGATCTATGTACAAATGAATTAATAAAATAAATTAATTAATTAAAATGGTAAAAAAAAAAAAAAAAGAAAGAAAAGAAAAGAAGGATGCCTCAGCCTCCCAAGTAGCTGGGACTTTTACAGTGTTGGTTGGAGTGCAAATTAATACAGCCTTTTTGGAAAGAAATATGGAGAATCCTTAAAGAACTCAAATTATACCTCCCATTTGACTCCACAATCTTATTACTGGGCATCTACCCAGAAGAACAAAATCATTTTATCATAAGGATATTTGCACTAGATTGTTTATCACAGCTCAATTTATAATCACCAAGATATGGAAACAACCTAAATGCCCATCAAGCCAGGAATGAATTAGCAAACTGTAGAATATGTCTACCATGAAAAGATGGAGACTTTACATATTTTGTATTAACTTGGGTCAAGTTGAAGCACATTCCTGTTAGTAATATATCATAAGAATGGAAAATCAAGTATATATGTAGTCAATACTAATATGAAGCCAGTAGATGATCTAATACACGCCCACATAAGAGAAAAATTCAATTCATTTCAAATTGGGGGAAGGGGGAAAGAGGGAGGGGGAGAGGAAAAGTGGGAGGGGATTGGTGTGCTCCCACTTAATGAGCACAATGTAAGGCTATATGGCACATCTCTTGGGTGTGGGACACAATGCAAACATTGTAACCTAGTTGTTTGTACCTGCACATTAACCTGAAATTGAAAAAATATATAGGAACAGATTTTTCCCGTTATTTGGGTTTATTCTTTCTATATAAATTTCAAGGTCTAGACATAGGTTTGAGTCACCCATGAAGTACAAGACAATCAAATTTCACCAACACTGTTTCTCTTTCATGGGGACAGAATATTATATTTGAGTAAGTCCTTTTTTTTTATTGTTATTTTTTTTTTGAGACAGAGTCTCACTATGTTGCCCTGGGTAGAGTGCTGTGGCGTCATAGCTCACAGCAACCTCAAACTCTTGGGCTTAAGTTTTTCTCTTGCCTCAGCCTCCCAAGTACCTGGGACTATAGGCGCCTGCCACAACGCCTGGCTATTTTTTGTTGCAGTTGTCACTGTCGTTTAGCTGGCCCAGGCCAGGTTTGAACTTGCCACCTTTGGTGTATGAGGCTGGTGCCATAACTACAGGTGCTGAGTCAAGAGTAAGTCCTTTTTAGAAATCAGATTAAACAAGTGCCATTCTAAATGGTTGCAGACATCTAAGGGCCATTTACACTGCATAACTATTACTGTGAAAGAAGACTAACCATTCACTTTCTCAGCAAAGGTTGTTTTATTGCTTTATGTTTCAGTTCAAAATGCCCAAATCTTAAAGGCTTAGAACAATGATTTATTACTTGTGTGTATAGACTGGGTGGTTTTACTGCTTCGCTTGGCATTCGCTGCAGTCTCCAACCAGGCCATAGTTAGCCAGAAGAGAGGCTGGGCTGGAGGGGCTCAAAAAGCTTCACTCCTATGCCTAGTACCATGGGGTCCACCATGGGTAACTTGAGTTTCTTCATGTCATCTCCACAGACTAGTCCAACTTTTTGCATGATGGTTAGCTTTGAGAAGGAAAGTGGAAGCTGGCACACTTCCTAAGGGTAGGCCTAGAACCTCCGCCATTCCACTAGTAGTACTAGGCCAAAGCAAGCCACAGGCCAGCCCAGATTTCAGGATGAGAAAAAGAATTTCCCTATTGTGAACAGAATGGCAGGAGGAAAAGAATTGATAGTGTATATCTGGCCATCAAACTAACCATAGGAGAACCATACTTGTAAATCACAATCAAAGTATGAGATGATAAAAGGCTTTGGGAAATAGAGGATTCAGGGAATGGTGGGCTTTTGATAGCACGAGTGTTGATGAACTGGCTTTTTTTTTTTTTTTTTTTTTTTGAGACAGCGCTTTAAGCTGTCGCCCTGAGTAGAATGCCATGGCATCACAAACAACCTTCAACTGTTGGGTTCAAGCGATTCTTCTGCCTCCACCTCTCAAGTAGCTGGGACTACAGGCGCCTGCCACAATGCCCGGCTATTTTTTGGTTGTAGCCATCTTTGTTGTTTGGCGGGCTCAGGCTGGATTCGAACCAGCCAGCTCAGGTGTATGTGGCTAGCGCCTTAGCTGCTTGAGCCACAGGCGCCGAGCCACATGAACTGGCTTTCTTTTAGATATAAAAGTGTGGTCACTGGGCCGAGGCAACTTGCTAACTTCCCAAGCATGGTCAGTGTGAAAGCTGTTGTTGACTGGCTTTCATAAATGTGTCACTGTCACAGATTAGGTGGCCTTCATAACCATGTGTGATGAGAGACTGTCCCTGATTAATTGTTATTAATGTCTGGTCAGTTGTCTGATCTTCAGTTTTGGTGATGACTAATTATGGTTAAGAAAGTCATAGTCTTTGAATTTGGAGAATAGAAACATTATTGAGTTACTGAATAGGAATATACTCATCAGCTAGAGTATTTTTTTTAAGTATTCTTGGGTAGTAGCACAGGAAGGAGCTGCAACACAGTGGACCAAGAATTTCCCAAGAGGAGACTTTGCTGACCACCTGGGGTCTGGAGGCAGAGGGAGAAATAGGCCAAGAAATTAACACATAGATTCTGTGGTAGTTTCTAACTACCCATAGAGATGGCCTCCTATCAGCCTGTAGCAAGGCAGATGGGTGCCACACTGAACCGAATTCTCAAAAGGTTTTTTGTTTTTTGGGGGGGTACAGAATCTTACTTTCTTGCCCCCAGTACAGCGCTGTGGCATTATAGCTCACAGCAACCTCAAACTCTTGAGCTCAAGCAATCCTTTGCATCAGCCTCCCAAGTAGCTGGAACTATAGGTGCCTGCCACAATACCTGGAGCTCAAACCATCCACCCTTCTCAGCTTCTCAGAGTGCTGGAGTTACAGGCTTGAGCCACCGTGCCTGGCCGAGACATTAAATGGCTGGCTAAGGGGCCAGCCACATATACCTGAGCTGGCGGGTTCGAATCCAGCCTGGGCCCGCCAAACAACAATGATGGCTGCAACCAAAAAATGGCCGGGCGTTGTGGCAGGCGCCAGTAGTCCCAGCTACTTGGGAGGCGGAGGCAAGAGATTCGTTTGAGCCCAGGAGTTGGAGGTTGCTGTGAGCTGTGATGCCACAGCACTCTACCCAGGGTGACAGCTTGAGGCTCTGTCTCAAAAAAAAAAAAAAAAAAAAAAGATTAAATGAGGTGAAAGCTATGTTAATTAGTAGGATGTAAACACTCTAATTTGTACAAATAAACAATACATTGAACCCCACAAAGGCATAAACATATTCATGATCTATGTATATATGACTTAATAAAAAAAAAAAAAGAAAGATTTTTAAGGAGTATTTTTCCAGAATGAAGAAGTAAAGAGTTAATAGTCTCATGACTCAGTCATGTAGGTGGTCATTTGATTAAGAAAAAGTTTATGGAGTGGGGTCACTAAATCATAGAATAATTCTCAAGGGCAGAACTAAGCAGGTAACAAAGTTGCCTTAGGGCAATGGTTCTCAACCTTCCTAATGCTGAGGCCCTTTAATACAGTTCCTGTGGGTCGAGACCCACAGGTTGAGAACCGCTGCCTTAGGTGATGGGAGAGAAATAGTTATGGTTACAGTCTTCAGGCTAGATTGTCTGGGCTCAAGGGTAACCTTGACTCCTCTTCTAACTCTGCTGATATCCTGTTTCCACTAAGCTGCTGAATTTTAAACTCAGATGTCCCCAAACTAGTTTTCTGTCTATGTGGGAGAACATTGCAACCTGCCTCAACACCATAGCTGTGCTGTACAGCATGGGGCTGAGGCCCAAAGCCATTCCCTCCTGAGTCCTCTGGAATGTCCCTTTGCAACATATTTCTACCCATATTCTTGAAAGTACAGGCTTTATTCCTTTTAGCAGATGTCTTGTTACCATTATTAGACTGTCCCCAAAAAGTATTAATTTTTAATTTTCGGCTGAGAAGCCTGAGGAATCTAGAAACATTCTTTTTATTTCACTGCAGTTTGTAACACATGTAAAGAACAACCCTGAACACATATCTGTATTTAGATGTTACCTTAAGCCTCTAGCAAGATGGCTTGATCACATTAGAGTTGGGTACAATGAGATATTGGTAACAATATTTTCCTATAGAGTATTCAGAAGTTATAACATGTAAATATATAAGTATATAATTAGTCATTAAATATCTTCATATTAGGTGTTCATCAGTGCTAAACATAAGACAAATCAGAATGAAGAGTCATGCTTAAGAAGTTGAACATCAGTGAAAATCATCTTCATTGAGGAAAGGAAAGCCAGGTGCTGGCAGGGTTTAGATTAGAGCAGCATTTCAAAATTATAGGAAGTGCAAGCAATAAAATAATTTTATAGGTTACTGGTGATGTAGCTGGTATAATTGATATTTTAAGTTTTTTATCATGGGTTATGTAAGTTAAATAAGACAAAGATGGTATCTTATAGGATAGTGAGAAAATTATAAGAAAATAATGTGAAAACTGGCCATTGACTTGGAAGAAAATATAAGAATACTGTGGAGAGGAATCAATGAACAATTTGATTTAATTTAGATAATGTTTATTTCATATATTTACTGCTACATTCCATCAGGAAACATCTTATTTTGATGTTATGACAATTCAGCAAGTAAAAAACACATTTCTTTAGAAAAAAATATTTCTAAGCTTAGGCTTTTAACATATAAATATAATGCACAAAATAATATACTGCAGAAAACCCACTACCCACAAATTGCGTATGCATCATTTCTGAAACACATGACATTTATCTAAGTGCATCTCTACAATAGTTGTGATGTTTGCAACTCTAATTAACAGAAAATCTTATTTTTTGAAATGCCAAAGAGTAAGTATCTTATACTATGTGGGTCACATGGTATCTGCCATAGCTACTCAATCTTGCAAGGGTATTAAGAAGACAGCCACGGGCAAAACTCAAACAAATGGTTTCTGTGTGTTCTCAAAACTTTATAGACACTGAAATTTGACAAACAATTTTCATGTATCATAAAATACTCTTTGACCTTTTTCAACCATTTAGAAATATAAAAACACTCTTAGCTTGCAAGCTATAGAAACGAGAAGTGGGTCAGATCTGTCTGATGACTGTATTTTGCCAACCCCTGACTTAGCTTTGTCAGGATCTGCCCATAAATGACTTATGGGAAAATGAACAACCAAACTAAATCAAGGCATTGGCAACAATATGATGGGGGATGAATTTGGGTAGCCAGCTTTTTTCTCCCCCAGCATAATTCAGGAAATACAAATTATAATGACAATAATATCTAACATATCTTCTTTTATCTCAGACACTATCTTAAGTGCTTTAAAAATAGTAACTCATTTGGACTTCAAAATAATCCTAAATTGTGGCTCAGCGCCTGTGGCTCAATGGGCTAAGGCACCAGCCACATACACCTGAGCTAGTGGGTTCAAATCCAGCCCGGGCCCGCCAAACAACAATGACGGCTGCAACCAAAAAATGGCCAGGTGTGTGGCGGGCGCCTGTAGTCCCAGCTACTTGGGAGGCAGAGGCAGGAGACTCGCTTGAGCCCAGGAATTGGAGGTTGCTGTGAGCTGTGATGCCACGGCCCTCTATCCAAGGTGACAGCTTGAGGCTCTGTCTCAAAAAAAAACACAAAATAATCCTAAATTGTTACAATCACTACTCTTACAGAAAAAGAACTGAGGCACAGAGAAGTGAGGCGGCATGTCCTGGGCTGGAATCTGGGCCTGGTGGCAGAACTCTAGAGTCCACACCCTCGACTATGCCATGTTACTTCTATTGGGAAGAAAAAGGTAGTGAGGAACATTTAGGACTCCCAGACAAAATACAAACACAGACAGCTCTGCATCCTGCTAGAACATCAACACTATGATAAATAATTATTTCTTACATGGCACTATTCTATTTCATTGTGTAGACTATAATAAATATTACTGTTTTCAGCTGCTTTAAAAACAGCTCAGGCTTTTGCTATAAGTAAATGCAAAATTTGGTTAACCGTGAGACAGTTGAAAATTTTACAAAAACATTTTAGCTTCTTTTTGAAGTGTTAGTTTAGTAACAACATCTATACCCATTTACAAATGCCAGGGAATAGGATAAAAAGATACATTATAATTAAAAAAGGATATTACATTAACAATACATATATTAGCAACAAAAGTCTCTACAGACTTAATGTGAGACATCTTCATACACAAAAGTTATCGGACTAAAGTTATATATTTCCCTAATGACAATTATGGATGGGTTTCACATGCATGTCAAACATCCACAATTATGTTTTATAGCACACTCACATACACAAAGTACTGCATACTAAAGGACTCCGCATCTGTGTTTAATGATGTTGCCTGATTATTGAATTTATTTGTGCTTTTAAAAAGCTTCATGTATGTTGACATTTAAAGGTTTCCTTTTAAAGAAGAAAACCTTGAAATCAGATCTGCAACATGATTTTTAGTACAATTATTTCTCATGCTCAAATTCTTTGAATTCTTGTTAAAAATCTTTCAAATATTGGCTCGGCACCTGTAGCTCAATGGCTAGGGTGCCAGCCATATACACCGGAACTGGCGGGTTAGAATCCAGCCCAGGCCTGCCAAACAGTAAGACAACTACAACCAAAAAATAGCCTGGCATTGTGGTGGGCACCTGTAGTCCCACTTACAAGGGAGGCTAAGGCAAGAGAATCGCTTGCTGTGAGCTGTGACGCCTCACTCTGTATAAAAAAAAAAAAAAAAAACTTTCAAATATTTAGAGTACCACTAATCTGACATTCAATGAAATATTAATTTTTGATAAAGGCTTCTACATCTGGCACAATCTTTGCAATAATCCCTTCTGAATTCTCGGATATAAGAGCTACACTTGTATAAAGAGATTTTTGAATACGCAGATTAGGCTCGGCGCCTGTAGCTCACCAGCTAAGGCGCCAGCCACATACACCAGGGCTGGCAGGTTTGAACCCAGCCCCGGCCTGCCAAACAACGACAACTACACAAAAAAATAATTGGGCGTTGTGGTGGGTGCCTGTAGTCCCACCTGCTTGGGAGGCTGGGGCAAGAGAATTGCTTAAGCCCAAGTGTTTGAGGTTGCTGTGAGCTGTGACCCCACAGTACTCTACTTAGGGCGATACAATGAGACTCTGTCTCAAAAATAAATAAATAAATAAATAAAATGAATACTCGGGTTACTCAAAGGAGTTTCTCACTCATGTGACCTTTTGGATGTCTACTGCTAACTGCCCTGACAGAAATTTCTTGACATTCATTTTACTTGCAGGATTTCTCTCCTGTGTGATTTCTATGTTATAAAACTATAAATATGACTTCTAAAAGAAAGGTTCCCCTCATGTTTTACAATTTGTATGATTTCTTCCACCTATGCTATCTGATATTTAGTAAAGTCTACCATATGGTAAAAATTACTCTGTAAAAATACAGAATTTCTAGGTATTTGCTGATACTCTGTGAGGAAAGATTATGGCTAAAGATTTAACCATATTGATGATTATCTCTAGGAATTCACACTTCAGTATCATTATAAATAAACCTTACGAATGTCACTCCTTTCATAAGGTTTCCCTCATATGAGTTATCTGATTATTCTGAAGGATGCAATTCAGACAGAAGGATTTCTCAGCTTACACTATTTATCAGTTTTTCCCTTCTTTGTGTGTGTCTTCTGATGTGCATTGAGTTGTGACTTTTGAATAAAGGTTTCCCCACACTCCTGACACTCATAGGGTTTCTCCCCTGTGTGTTTTCTCTGATGTATGATAAAATGTGACTTCTGAGAAAAGGATTTCCCACATTCCTTGCATTTGTAGGGTTTCTCTCCTGTGTGGGTCCTTTGATGTAATCTGAGGACTGAATTCACAGAAAAAGATTTACCACATTCTGTACATTCATAGGGCTTCTCCCCTGTGTGTTTTCTCTGATGTTTAGTGAGGTCTGATTTATAGTAAAAGTTTTTCCCACATTTATTACATTCAAAGGGTTTCTCCCCTGTGTGAGTGCGCTGATGTACTGTGAGAGCTGACTTCTGATAAAAGCATTTTCCACATTCTTTACATTCATAGGGTTTCTCTCCTGTGTGAGTTCTCTGATGAGTTTTCAGATGTGAATTCCTAGAGAAGAATTTCCCACATTCCTTACACTTATAGGGTTTCTCACCTGTGTGTGTTCTCTGATGTACTGTGAGGTGTGACTTCTGGGAAAAAGCTTTCCCACATTCGTTACACTCAAAAGGTTTCTCACCTGTGTGTGTTTTCTGATGTACCATGAGGTATGCCTTCACATAGAAGAACTTCCCACATTCAGTGCATTCAAAGGGTTTCTCTCCTGTATGTGTTTTCTGATGTTCAACAAGATGTGGCTTCTGGTAGAAGGATTTCTCACATTGATTACATTCATAGGGTTTCTCCCCTGCATGGGTTCTCAGATGTCTACTAAGAGATGACAGGTGGTAGAAAATTTTATTACATTCTTTACACTCATAGGTTTTCTCTCTGGTGTGAATTTTCTGATGTTTTGTGAGGTCTTCATTTTTAGAGAACGATTTCCCACATTTATCACAGTCATAGGATTTGTTCTTTGAATGAGTATGCTGATGTACTATGAGGGCAGACTTCTGGCAGAAGAACTTTCCACATTGCTTACATTCATGGGCTTTCTCTCCAGTATGAGTTTTCTGATGTTTTGTGAGTTCTCCATTCCTAGATCAAAAGTCATAAATTCATTAATGTATGAGGTATTTAAGGCTTTTCCCCCCTGCTGTGTGTTAACTCTAAAGACTGATTTCGAGAGATGTTCCCATGTTCATTAGACCCACAGATCTTCACTGGGATCATGCTCTGACATATACTGTAGTTTAAAATTTGATGGAATGAAACTCACCTGCATTATATTTACAGGGTCTCTCCACTGCCTGTGTTCTATTTTGTGTAGCAAAGCCTCCCTTATTACGTAATTCAGAAGAGTCAAAAGAATAATTCAAAGTTTGAATCTCCTAATCCTGAATGAGATCTCTATGAAAAAGGGCATTCCCATTTGGACTATATTCTTTGGGATTTGCTCAAGTGTTTGTTTTCTCTCACATTACTAAACGCTTGTGCTCTGCCATTTCCAGTAACTACAAGACTCTTTTTTTTTTTTTATTACAAGACTCTTTTTAACAAAGTTTCTCTCTTAAACATTAATTCTTGAACTTACCTTGAATTTCCAGCTTGGCTTTCCTGATTTCTTGCTCCTTGGTCATGAGCATTACGTAGGTCTTCTATAAAGAAATCCAAAATTTAATACTTAATAAATCTTAATATATTATTATGGTTACAGGGTTTATTCTTAGGCTTCAGGCCAATCTCTCAAAATGAAAGAACTCTCAAATGCAAATTTTCTTTCTCCCGTTGTTTTAGAAAAAACAGTAAAATATGCTGTAGTGGAGAAAGGAACCTGGTTAAAATCCCAAGTACTCTGACACTTTTACAAATATGAGTTTAAAAATTTGGAAGAGAAAGCTGAGACAAAAAACAAAAAACAGGAAGCAGAGAACAAAAGATATTTAAAGTATTGCTAGATGTGAAGGCAAGAATCAGAGAGAATGCTGTGAGCCCCTTAAGGACAATGAATAGGAAGTAGGATGAGAGAAAACTGTGTTCTCTGGAAATATCAGGGAGAAGATTAAATTCGCTGAAGGAGCTAATGGATAGGCCTTATCCCTTCAAACTTAGATTACGGGGTTAGGATTCTTAGTAGTTAGTTAGCAAACTATACGTTTCAACTTTATTTCCCCCTTATCCATCGCAACAATCTAGATGTCAACACTAAAGTGGCTTTCTCAGAACATTAGTGTCCGCATACTGAGAGGAATAGTCTATAGCTTAGGCTTTCATGCGCCACCTACTTGGCTTAATTTTCAGTGAGACAGGAAGGCCCAGGAACATGTACATCCAAGAGGAAGGATTTTATAAAAAGTAGAGGGCAAGCCATCGATGCAAGGATGAATTCCCAGTTGCATCACCAGAGATGTTCAGTCCTGAACTTATCCTGAGCACCAAATCCTGCACTTCTTTAAAGCAGCATTACTCATGACTCAGCACTGGCTTTGAATTCTGCTTTTATATCTTGTCTCCTAAATGTCTGCTTCTAATCTACGATATGATCTTTAAAGATAGGATTTTTCAATATCAATCTAGAACCTCTATTGACCTTCATATTTATTTATCTTTAGATGCATAGAAACAAGTGAAAGACTGTAAGCGGAGGATTAGGGTTGGAATTTCAGGACATTTGGGAGTAACACCTCGAAAAGTCATTTGATAGGGGCTTGTATAACTTAAATACACATGAAATAAGATCCTATGTATGGAAAACATTTAAGAGGATAATAAAATGGAAGTTAACATACGTTTTGGGGCCATAAGGAGAAATAAGATGCAGCAGATAAGAGAGGGCCAGACTAGTTTTTGACAGAAAATTAACTTAAATGTCTATTGTAATAGTTAGTCTATATAAGTTTACCATGACAAGCTAGTGGTGATATAAGTTTACCACATTACATAACTACTACAAGAATTTAAATCAAGAATTTGTTTTTGAGGCCAGTCACAGTGGCTCATGCCTGTAATCATTGCACTCTGGGAGGCTGAGTGGGGAGGATCACCTGACCTCAGGAATTCAAGACCAGCCTGAGAAAGAGTGAGACCTATCTCTACTAAAACTAAAAAAATTATTTGGATGTAGTGGTGATGCCTGTAGTCTCAGCTACACAGGATGCTGAGGCCGGAGGATAGCTTGAGGCCAGGAATTGAAAGTTGCAGTGAGCAATAATGATACCACTGTACTCTACGAGGGTGACAGAGTAAGACTGTGCTCCTCACAAAAGAATTTCTTTTGAGTCTGAGAAGGAAGCGAGTGGAACCAGTGTAACTATCTTTTAAGATGGTAAAATACGGGACCAGAACATAAATAGGACAAAGATGCCAGGGAGGTCAATTTTAGGAGTTCTTAAAATAAAAGCCAATGCTTTAGTTTTAACAATGGATGAGTGCTTGTAGACGTTACTATAAAGGGCATAGGGCAGAAGGTAGAGCGACTCTGTGTTTTGTTAATCAAAATTCATTTCAACAAATATCTAGTAAGAAGTAAAATATACCAAGAATTATTCCTGATCCTGGCAACACATCAGTACATGAGTCAGAAAAACAAGAAAAGCACTGAAGGAAGCAGGATAAGATTATCTTAGTGTTAATACACTCCAAATGAGATATAGGAAATTTTAAGAAAGGATAATCAGCATTTTGTGTGAAAGATAAACACTGGAAAGAAGGAAGTATCAATTCTGAAATGATACAAATGATGAGTGGCATAATGGTATATAATATGCATTCAGAGTTTACGGAGAGAATAGAAAGTCAAAACTGGTGCCAAAAATAATTTAGGCAATTTGTTGTTAGTAAGAGATGTCATTTGAAAAAAATATTGTAAGTCAGATTTATAAACACTAAGATTATAGATGTATACTCCAGTGGCAGACTGTAACTGAGAATTCTAGAGAAAAAGACAAAAAAAAATGTCTTAGACAAGGTTATGAAGGGATTAGAGTTTGTATATAGGAAAGAAAAGTAAATCAATTTTTAAAAACTTGAACAAAGGAGAGAATTTAAGAGGAGAGATCAGAGGTGTAATTTAGGTTTCTTCCCTGTGTCCTCAATCATCTCCAGAATTAAACTTAAAAAAATTTTCAAAAGGCAAGAGGTACCCACCACCTCACCAATAACATGGGATATCATTTATTCTAGCTCACCAGCCAAGTTTCGACGTGGAAATTCTAGTTCTAATATCCATGGCTCTTTTCCTTGCTTCAACTTGAAAAATAGATTTGACTTATTTGCACGATAACCTATTAAAGGAAAAGATAAATGAAATGATACAAATTGCTTATAATTTAGGGACTCTGAAGGATAAAGAAGTACCATTTTGGGAGAACAATGAATGTCCCACTTAGAAGCAAATTTAGCTTCTTTCAGTGGGTATGTAGGGGCACAAATATTTTTTTCCTACTACCCAAAATAGATTCATTAACTCTGACCTCTGAAAAGCTATGATCATTCAACCCTATGGGGACCTTATATGTTCCAGCAACTGGGAAAGGTAATGCAAACTAATAAGAGCTACATATGGGGAAGCTTTTCTCACCTATTGAGACCAGGTGACCATAGTTTTCCAGCATCACATCCTTATACAAAGTCTTCTGAGCAGGTGTCAGTAATTTCCATTCCTCCTTGGTGAATTCCACCGTAATGTCCTTTAGTGTCACTGGTCCCTGGAACAACATAGTTCAGTTCAATATGAAGCAAACACGATAGAATACAATTGAAAAGACATATGTGAACTAGCGCTTAACATACCAACTGTAGCATTTACTCTGGAAAGTTATGATATGCTGCAACTCTGTACCCTGTTTTATACATGGATAAAATACAGTATTTGTGCAATACATATTTCCTGAACTACCAATTCATGCCTGGAACTCTGCTGGAGATTCAAAGATGAATAAAAGCAACTACAGTCATGCACTCCATAGTGATATTTTGGTCAATAACTTACTACATATACAACAGTGATCCTATAAGAAAATACTTTATTGTACCTTTTCTATGTTTAGACATTTTCTGTGTTTAGATATGCAAATACTTTTCATTTGTGTCCAATTGTGTTACAATTGCCTATAGTACAATAACAAGCTTGCAGGTTTGTAGCCTCGGAGCAAGAGGCTATAGAGCCTACATGTACTATTTAGATTGGTGTAAGTATTGTTCATACAATAATGTTTGCACAACAGTGACAACACCTAACACACATTTTCAGAATGTATTCCCATTGCTAAGTGGCACATGACTATATTCCTGGCATCAAGGAGCTTCTATTTTGACACAAAGGCAAAGATTCTTAAATGCAATATGTATAGCAAGTGCTATGACAGAAAAATATGCACGTGACACAATATGATCACAAATGGGGATAGTTACTTACATTTTGTATTATTTTGTCATATTTTATTAGGTGGCAAATTGACTACTGTAAACTTTAGGAACAAAGAGAACACTATTGGCAAAGGCATGGATGCACGAGAAATGGCACATTTAGGAAGCTACGAATAACACAGCATGGTATGAGAACAGGGCATAGAACCGAGATTAGTTAGGTTATAAAATCAGGTGACAGAACATGAAGAAATTCTGAATTTGTCTACTGAACCAATAAAATATATTTTGCATATATATTTACTAGATCTCTGCTAATATATATTTATATTAATCTTTTATTTTAAAAACAAGATTTTTATTTATGTAAGAGAAAAGTATAACTACTCTGCTATTTCATACTAGACAGCCTGCCTTACTCACCTTTGGGATGCTTATTCCCTTACTTTGTAGGTGCAAAAACAGATAGCAGGAGCCACTAAAGAGACAAATGTAAGCACTGGTGTTACTGGAGTGGATTAGTGGTTTAGAAGTAAATTCCAAAGTGACAAATGGCACATCAGCAAGAAAAGACCAATGCAAGCAATACATGTTTACATTAAAGTAGGAGCAGAAGAGGGAAAGATATATAATACAACTTTGTAATTAATTGATAACCACTGGGAGAAAGGGGAAATATACCCACAGTGTCTTTTTGCTTTGGTAGTGCCAGAGTCAGAATGCCAATTATTCTCATTCTTTCATTTTTATTGATCTACATGACAGTTCTCTAATGGACAAGTGCAGAGGTATACTTTTGTTTCACCCCTCTGAGACTGAAGTGGCTTCTAGAGCCACGGTCAATTAAAAGCATTCAAAGACACAAAGTATCCACAGCTATGAGGGACACACAGCGCCATTGTAGGGATGGAGCATGAGGCAATCAGAAGACTATTCCAGACAGCCAGGAAGAAGGAAGCAGAGAAGAACGCTACTAGGGAGAATAGGGCTTTGAAGGACTATACCACACAAACTGGGAAATCCAAAGAGCAATGTGCACGTCCATGGCTGGATACAAGCCCAAGAGAACACCTGAAAGGACACTAGGCTTTCACCTCTGTTTGATTTTAAGACTCTGTACAAACCACGAGGTGAAGGCTAAGACAGGTATAGGCAGCCTGGCTCAGTGCTAAAGATGGAAGGACTATCCTAGCTCAGAGTCACTCTATAAAGACCAAGTATTTTATTTTTCTTCTTGGCTCCAGAAGTTTAAAAAAACTTCTGTCAGATCACTGGCTGACCACTGAGATAATGAAAAAGACATAACAGTCACCACAAAAGACAACGGATACAGGTTTTTAACAATAGTTTGGAAAAGTAACTGAATGTAAATGAATGAACAATTCCAACTTTCAATAAGCAAACCCTGAGAAGGGCACGTAATTTGATTTTAGAGTAATCACATTGTAATATTCAAAATTTCCAGGTTTTAACAAAAAATTAACAAGGCATACAAAGAAATAGGTAAGTATGGCCAATTCATAGGAAAAAAAATATGCTCAGCGCCCATAGCTCAGTGAGTAGGATGCCAGCCACATACACTGAGGCTGGCAGGTTTGAGCCTGGCTCAGGCTTGCTAAACAACAATGACAACTACAACCAAAAAATAGCCAGGCATTGTGGCGGGCACTTGTAGTCTTAGCTACTTGGGAAGCTGAGGCAAGAGAATCACTTAAGCCCAAGAGTTTGAGGTTGCTGTGAGCTGTGATGCCACGGCACTCTACCAAGGGTGATTTAGTGAGACTCTGTCTCAAAAATAAATAAATAAATACATAAATAAATTGGTAGGACTAGTTTCTGAGGTAGTCAAGACATTGGACTTACTAGATAAATAATTGAAATCAACTTTTTAAAATATGCTCAAATTGCTGACAGGAAACCATGGACAAAGAACCAAAAGGGAACCAGGAGACTGATGTATAAACAATAAAGTTATTAAAAAGAACCAAAAGGAAATGAGGGATCTCATAGGTAGAATAACTAAAATAAAAAATTTACTACAGAAGATCAACCAACGGAAGATTTGAGTAAGTAAAAGATAGACTTGAAGATAAGACAAGTAAAATGATCCAGTCTGAGAAACTGAAAGAAAAAAGAATAAAGATCAACAGAGCCTAATAGTGTACCAATATAAGCAAAATGGGAGTTCCAAAGTAGAAGAGGCAAGAAACACTTGAAAAATAATAACCCCAAACTTCTGAATATGTTGCAAGACAGAAATCTACACATCAAAGAAGTTTAATAAACCCCCAAATATGATAAGCTCAAAAGAGATTGTTAAAAGGCAAAGACAATCTTGAAAGCAGCAAGAAAAAAGCACCTCATTCTGTATAAGGAATTCTCATTAAGAGTAAAGCAAATTTCTCAACAGAAAACATGAAAGCCAGAATGCAATCTGATGACATGTTATAGTGCTGAAAGAAAAAGAAAAAAAAGCCAACCAAGAAGTCTGTATCCTGCAAAACTATCCTCCCATAATGCAGAAGAAATTAAGGCATTCCAAGATAAAGAAAAGGAGTTAGTTGCCCGTAGATTTGTCCTAAAAGAAATGTTATAAAGAATCCTTCAGCCTGAAATGAAAGGATATTAGACAGTAATTCAAGGCCATATGAAAATAAAAAGAATACAGATAAAGGTAACTATATAGGAAAACATTAAAACCCATATTACTATATTTTTGGATTACAATTCCTCTTTTTGCTTCCTATATGACTTAAAAGATAAATGTGGCCAGGCCTATAATCCTAGCACTCTGGGAGGATGAGGCAGGAGGTTCACTTGAGGCCAAGTGTTTGAGACCAGCCTGAGCAAGAGCAAGACCCAGTATCTACAAAAAAAAAGGAGAAAGAAAAGAAAAATTAGCCTCATGTGGGGGTGTACCTATAAGCCCAGCTACTCATAAGGCTAATGTAGAAGGATCACTTGAGCCCAGGAGTTTGAAGTTACAGTGAGCTATGATGATGCCACTGCATTCTACTATAGGTAGCAGAGCAAGACCCTGTCTCAAAAGACTAAAAAGAAAGAAAAAGAAAGGACAACTGTATGAAACAGTAAATACAGTATATGTTAACGGGCACACAACATACAAAAATATAATCTGTGACAGTAACAACATAAAGGGAGGAGAATCGGCAATTTTTGTGTGCTATCAAAGCTAAATCGATATAAATTCAAACTAGATTATATAAGTTAAGGATATTAATTATAATCCCTAAGGTAACCTGGGTAAAACAACTAAAAATATATTCACAAAAGGAAATGAAGAGGAAAGCAAAATGGTATGCAGAAAAAAAAATAAACACAAAAGGACAGTAACAAAGCAATTCAGGGAAAAGGTATGGGCACATAGGAAAAAAAATACCAAATTGTGAAAGTAAGTCTTATCAAAAATCACTTAAAATATAAATAGATAAGACTTAATAATTAAAAGCTATTGGCAGAATGAATAATAAAAATGTGATCCAAATATAGGCTGTCTAAAATTCACTTTAGAGCCAAACACACATAAAGTAAAAGTGAAGGATGGAAAAAGATATTTCATGAAAATAGTAACCAAAAGAGGGCTGGATGGCTATCCTAACATCAGACAAAATAGGTTTTAAATTTTAAAAAAAGATGTAAGAAACAAAGAAGGGTGTGGTATATTGTTAAGAGTCAGTACGTGGAAAAGATATAACAGGCTGGGCCCAATGGCTCACACTTATAATCCTAGAACTTTGGGAGACCAAGGCAAAGGATCATTTGAGGCCAGGAGTTTAAGATCAGCCTGGGCAACATAGAGAGACCTTGTCTCTACAAAAAAGTTTTAAAACTTAGCCAAGCATGGTAGTGCACACCTGTAGTCCTAGCTACTTAGGAGGACGAGGCAGGAGGATTGCTTGAGCCCAAAAGTTCAAAGTTGCAGGCCACTATACTCCAGCTTGGGTGATAAAGTGGAGACCTTGTCTGTCTTTTTTTTAATAATGAGTCTTGTGCTTCTCAGTCTACCTTATTTGGCCATAAAGAAGCCTGCAGGCTCCATGAAGCTATGTTTCTGGGCTCTAAGTGAAATTCTTTCCATTTCACATTCTTTGAACATCATTAAGACTCTTTGAAAGAGACATTCAAAAGCTACTTTAGGCCGGGCATGGTGGCTCATGCCTGTAATCTTAGCACTCTAGGAGGCCAAGGCAGGTGGATTGCTTGAGCTCATGAGTTCAAGACCAGCCTTAGCAAAAGCGATACCCCATCTCTACTAAAAAATAGAAAAACTGAGGCAAGAGGATAGCTTGAGCCTGAGTTTGAGGTTGCTGTGAGCTATGATGCCATAGCACTCTACCCAGGGTGACAGCTTGAGGCTCTTGTCTCCAAAAAAAAAAGGCAACTTTAGTGCTAATTGTTGCTTTTTTTTTTTCTTTTTTAAATTTCAGGTTAAGTTGAGGGTACAAAGAATTAGGTTACCATGTTTGCATTTGTTAAGTATATACCCTGTTGCATTTGTGTCTCACCCCCGAGACTCTGTCTCTTAAACAAAAAATAGAATATTTATAAACATATACTTATCAGAGACCTAAAATATATAAAGGAAAAAAAGACAGACTTGAAATGAGAAAGAGAGACTTCAACAGTAATAGTTGGAGACTATAATACCTCACTTTCAGTAACAGACAGAACATTTATATGGAAGATCAATAAAGAAATAAAGGTCCTGAACAACACTATAACCCAACTACACCTAACAGGCATATACAGAACATTCCACCCAACAAGAACAGAATAAACATTCTTCTCAAGTACACATGTGTTGGAGCCAGGACCAGGCCGCTTGCTCCAATCCATGAAACTGTCAGGATGTGGACGGCTTTACCAGCACTCGCTCCGGGAATGGCTTCCCCTAAATGCCGGGCAGCCCATTATCTCAGTCTGGTAAGGCTCGCCATCATAAGGGACCTGTTGTCTCAGTCTGGTCAGAGACGCCAGAGCCCCTCAACAGTGCAGCAGTCAGTCTTAGTAGGAGCAGCCAGAGCCAGAGCCTTGACTAGCTTCTCCTGCGGCTCTTTATAGAAGTGATACACCACAGGTGTGGAAACTGCTATGCAATAATGTCGGTGTTCTCCTGGTCTCACATGTTCTCATGTTCTTTAACGAGAGACCAATCCCTTCCCTATTCCCTTATTAACAAGGCATTTCTTTTCAGGTGTCTCCTACACACATGGAACATTCTCCCAGATAGACCATGTGTTAGGCCACAAATAAAGCCTCAATAAAGTTAAAATCTTCCAAAGTATCTTCTCTAATAACAGAGAATAAAAGAAAAAATTAATAACAAGGAAAACTGGAAAATTCACAAAGAAATATGAAAGTTAAACAGACTTTTAAACAACCAAAGCGTCAAAGAAAAATCTTAAGGAAAATTAGAAAACTCTTAAAGAGGAATGAAAACGAAAATGAAAACAAAGCATACCAAAATGTGATCCAATAAAGGTAGTGCTTAGAGAGAAATTTATAGCACTAAATACCTACATTAAAAAATATCTCAAGGCTCCGTGCCCATAGCACAGTGGTTATGGTGCCAGCTGCACACACTGAGGCTGGTGGGTTTGAACCCAGCCCAGGCCAGCTAAACAACAATGGCAAATGCCACAAAAAAGAAAAATAGTTGGGTACTGTGGTGGGCACCTGTCGTCCTAGCTACTCGGGAGACTGAGGCAAGAGAATCACTTAAGCCCAAGAGTTAGAGGTTGCTGTTAGCTGTGATGCCATGGCACTCTACCGAGGGTGACATATAGTAAGACTCTGTCTCAAAAAAAGAAAAAAGAAAAAAAAAACTCAAATCAATTACCTAATTTTAAGGAACAAGAAAAGGAAGAGTAACCCCAAAGCTACCAAAGGAAAGAAACAATAAAGAGACGGAGATAAGTGAAACATAGAATAGAAAAACAATATAGATATCAACAAACCAAAAGTTGCTTCTTTAAAATTGACTAACCTTTAGCTAGAATGACTAATAAAAAAAAAAAGAAGACAAAAATAATTAAAATAAGAAATGAACGGACATTGTTACTGACCTTTCAGAAATATAAAGTATATTCAGAGGACGGCATGGTGGCTCATACCTATAATCCTAGCACTCTGGGAAGCTGAGGCAAGTGGATTGTTTGAGCTCAGGAGTTCAAGATCACTCCAAGCAAGAGCAAGACCCATCTCTAATAAAAACAGAAAAACCAGCTAGGCTTTGTGGTGGGTGCCTGTAGTCCCAAGGAGGCTGAGGTAAAAGTTTGAGGTTGATGTGAGCTATGACGCCACAGCACTCTACCCAGGGTGACAGAGTGAGACTCTGTCTCAAAAAAAAAAAAGGGAAAAGTTACATGTAGAGAGAGGGCTGTGAGATGGCAAAGCCCTCACAGCCTGGGGAACATTCAGAGAATGAACCCCCAACTGCTTCTCCTCCGTTCCCAAGACAGCCATTTTCCTTTCTTCATGCTCCCTCTGCCAGAAGTCACGTAGCTCCTTCTTTGTCCAGTTAACTGTGCAGAAATCCTTGAGATCTCTCCCTTCTTCTCCTTGTCATATGCTAACAAAGTAGTAACCACTAAGTCACATAGTTCTTCCTTTTTTTGTCAACTATGCTAAGATCCATGTGATCTTGTCTTCTTACTTCTTGTCATATATTAATGAAGTTGAGCAGAAACCATTAACAAGATGATTTGCCTTTGTTAAGTCATTTACATTTTCCTATTGTACCGTAAGACCAAAATTATGTCTTTGGTTTATGCTATTTCCCATTTTGTCTATCCTACTTCCCCCTGGACAACCCTGTACAGATACTAAAACATAAAGTTGATTTGGTGCTTTGGTGCTGGCTGTAGCCATCAGCTCAGTCCTCCTAGTCCCATCCTTTGTTTCCTTGTCTTCTCTTGTGCTGTATTTTCCTTATTCCCCACCAATTCCACTCTGGTTCGCTCCCCTTCGCCGCGCTGGTTCGCGACAGTTACAGGAAAATATTTAAGAACTCTTAACTAACAAATTAAATAGATAATCTAGACAAAATGACAGTTCTAGTAAAATAGAAGCCACCAGAACTGACTCAATGAGAAATAGATGATCATAACAGAGCTATAGTAAGTAAAGAGATTGTTATAATCAAACACTCTCACCCCCTCCCCCCAAAAGTTCTAGGACTAAATGACTTCACTGGTGAATTCAGCCAAACATTTAGAATTAACATCAATATTGAGCTCAAATTAATTTTGTAAGGCCAGCATTACCCTGATATCAAACCTGAAAAAGACATCAAAGGGAGAGAAAATGATAGACCAACATCTCTTATGAATACAGACGTGAAAATAATTAATGAATTCCTAGCAAATCTAATATCATAAAAAACAAACTACTGGTTGGGCTGTGATGGCTCATACCTAGGAGGATTACTTTGGGAGGTCAGGAATTTGAGATCGGCCTGGGCAACAGAGCAAGACTCTGTCTCTACAAACAATAAAAAATTAGCCTGAAGTAGTAGCACATGCCTGTAGCCCCTGCTACTCAGGAGGCTGAGGCAGGAGGTTGCAGTGAGCTGTGATCATGTGAGCAATTCTGGAGAACAGTGAGAGTAACCTCTCCAAGACTGTTCTGTTCTTCCATTTCCAAAAACATAGTTTTATAGATAAACGTTAAAAGCAAGAACCATACTAACCCTCATCTTAAACAAAAGTAATTAACACTTAAGGTAAACAACAGTAATCGCCATAACCCATAACCCCTAATAAACAATAACTGACATGACCCCAAACAACATTTCCAATTCAAAAGTTACTCTCCTACCTCGATGCCAGTACTCAGTGGTGTAGGGTGCCAGTCAAATACACTGGGGCTGGCAGGTTTGAACCCAGCCTGGGCCTGCTAAACAATGACAACTACAACAAATAGCTGGGCGTTGTGGTGGACACCTGTAGTCCCAACTAGTAGAGGCTGAGGCAAGAGAATTGCTTAAGACCAAGAGTTTGAGTTTTCTGTGAGCTGTGATGCTATGGCACGCTACTAAGGGCAACAAAGTAAGACTCTGTCTCAAAAAAAAAAAATAAATAAATAAATAAAATAAAAAATAAATAAATAAATAGTTACTCTCCTAGGGCTGGGCAAGGCAGTTTAAGCCTATAATCCTAGCACTTGGGAGGCTGAGGTGGGTGGATTGCCTGAGCTCACAGGTTTGAGACCAGCCTGAACAAGAATGAGACTTCATCTCTAAAAATAGCCAGGCATTGTGGCAGGTGCCTGTAGTCCCAACTACTTAGGAGGTTGAGGCAAGAGAATCACTGGAGCCCAAGTGTTGCTGAGGAGCTATAATGCCATGGCACTCTACCAAGGGTGAGAAAGTGAACCTCTGTCTAAAAAAAAAACTCAATTGCCCTAAACTACTTAAAATACACATTTTTAGGTTAAAGCTGAGTTTACAAAACAAGAATGGGAAACATGAGGTAAAGGTCACTTACCAGACTGACCAGACCAGCTATGTCATGTCAGCCCCAGCCTGACTAAGTCCATCTTATTCTCACTACACATGCTCTCACCTACTCAAATATGATTTTCTTTCAGGTGGTCTTATAGATAAGAGCTACCAATACTCCCAGATGGGGAATGTGTGCTCTCCAGAATCCAAATACAGCAACCAAACACTGGTGCTTCTTGTGTGGTCCTAGGGATGGGTAGCAATAGCAATTTATTTTAGTTACTTGTAGAATAACCGGGGGGCCTGGGTTATTCCTACATATTTTACCATTTTGGCACGCTATTGGATCTGTGCCTCAGTTGGTCATGTGAGTCACCACTGCATTCAAATCTTTCCTAGTCTTAGCCTGCTTTTCAGTTTCCAACATTATCATAATGTCATTGATACAGTATATATATATATATATATATATATATATTTTCTTTTTTTAAGAGACAGAGTCTCATTTTATCGCCCTCGGTAGAGTGCCACAGTGTCACAGCTCACAGCAACCTCCAACTCCTGGGCTTAGGCGATTCTCTTGCCTCAGCCTCCCAAGTAGCTGGGACTACAGGCATCTGCCACAACGCCTGACTATTTTTTTGTTGCGGTTTGGCCAGGGCCAGGTTCAAACCCGCCACCCTCGTTATATGGGGCCAGCACTCTACCCATTGAGCCACAGGTGCTGCCCTATATATATATATATCTATTTTTTTTTTTTTTTGAGAGTCTCACTATGTGGTCCTTGGAAGAGTACCGTGGCATCATAGCACACAGCAACTTCAAACTCTTGGGCTTAAGCGATTCTCTTGCCTCAGCCTCCCTTGTAGCAGGGACTACAGGTGTCGGCCACAACGCCCAGCTATTTTTTTGGTTGTAGTTGTCGTTGTTTGGTAGGCCCGGGCTGAGTTTGAACCCACCCATGCGGTATATGTGGCTGGCGTCCTAGCCGCTAAGCTACAGGCATCAAGCCAATACAGTATATTATTATGCTTGAGACCTGCATCAAGTCTATATCCTTCCTAACCAAATTATGACAGTAAACTGAATTCAGATAACCCTGTAGCAGCAAAGATCCTTCCTATGTGAAGGCAAACTGTGGTTAGTTCTTTTCTAAAATTGAGATAAAAAAAGAAGGTATAGTATTTGCAAAATCAATCACTGAGTTGTAGTCTCCTTTAGCTTGTTATACTTTCTGTATGGTTGAAACCATGTGTAGGACTGTTGAGATTCTGGGCAATACAACTTTATTCAAGCCTCAATAATCTATTGTTAGGAGCCATCTACCTTTTTCACAAGCCACACAGGGTTACCTTACAGGGTTTCTTGGTACCAGCATTCTAGCTTCTAGTATGTCACTGATTAAAATGGTAATCTCTTTCTGCCCTCCAGGTATTCTATATTGTTTTAAATTAACCACCTGTGTGGGTTCAGGCACTTCTAGTGATTTCTATTTAGCATGCCCCATCAAGACTGGCCTGGGGGTGGACTTACATGCCTTCTGTTTTTCAATATTAGGTAGGAGAAGTGATCCCTAGGTTGAATAACCATCCCAATAATATAATCAGGTAAAGGAGATGTGAGCACCTCATATAAAATTTGTTCAGAAACCCCAATTTTCACCCAAACCTTCACCTCAGTCTCATCAACTGTTGCATGTCCCTATCCTCCCAATCTAACCTTAGCCCCCATTAAGATTTTGCCAACAGGCTTTAGAATTACAGCATATTGGGTTGCTATGTCAAGAAATATCAGAAAGGTTTCTTCTCCCCCATTTGGCCATTTTACCCAAACATATGCAAATGGCCTCAGGTCCCCAGTCAGAGAGTGAATTTGGGAGGTTGGGCTAGGAGACCCTAACCTGTCAATTCATTATCCAATTAATCACTGTAACCATCGCCTGAGATAATTCTAGGTTTCTCATGGAATGATGTAATCTTTGCCTTCTGACTTTTAAAATTCCTCCAAGCTAGGATAAAAGCAGTAGACTTGCTTGGGGCATTTTAAGTTTGAGGGGCAGGAATGGGCCCATCCAACCTTTTACAGCATTGTATCAAAACATGTGTTTCAGCCTTATCAATATCCCTGACATTCATCATTTTTTAATAACTAGACTTCCCTGATTGTCCCCTCTACCTCTCCTCCCATTTTCTTTTCAATCACTTTGATGTCTACGGTACCAGTAAGACCAATACAGGAAAGTTAAGACAGTAAATCAGATAAGGATTCGAGTAATGTCTACCTTGGTGTAAAAGGGATACCCTTAACCACAGCATTTATCATTACCTGGGTAATGGGCATATTTGGCACATGAATATCCCAGTCTTTATATAAGCCAGTACTACAAGCAGGTGAGCTGCTTCCTCTGGGATCCTCCACTTAGCACTTATAGGGAGAGTTGGGCAGGCACCCTTGTTAGTTGATAAACCCACTTTGTAGTGGCTTTAATCTAGTCCACCAGGCTGGCCATTCCCTTGGGATAGGATCATGTATAGCCATGTGTGATTGTTCACTAGTAAGCTGTGAGTCCTGCATCACCTGAAACAAGTTCTTCTACTCTGCAGCATTTAAAACCGAAGACATCCTCCTAGGGTTGGTAAGTTCCCATCCAGCAGTTACACTGCATGGGCATATAGCACACTTCCTAGGTGGAAAATACAACTACAATGTAGACTTTAACCTTACAAAAGCAATTTATATAACCTAATTGAATATACCCCTATTATTAACCTGAAATTTAAAAAAGAAGATACTCTCCTAAATAGGGTTCCTTTACCACCCATTTTAGTAAAAGCTCCTCAGGGAGCTGATGAGACCAATCCACAAAATGAGATAATTCCTTCACAATTCCTCCCCTGATCTCAGTAGTTTCTTGGTTTTTCCCTCCCCCCACATTGACTATTTTCTTAGTGACCAAAGACTGCAGAGGTACTTTCTGTTGTCCTGGCATAATCTTCTCCTTTATGAGTGGCTTTGAGGGTAGTGGTCTCAGCTCAGACAGACCCACATCTGAGATTGGCCCAGCCTCAAGGCTTGACCCAGCACTTATCTTTTACACATAAACCAAGGGATTATATGTTTAGCATGTTTCTTATTTCGCAATTCCTTAAGTATCCAGTAAGCCAATTCCATCTTTGAATTGCACTGGGAACTTTTACCTTTTGTCACTGATTACAGAGAAGGTGCAATTTCATACCATGAGTGATCAGGGGGCCATCCAGAGATCAAAGGTTCCTCATCCCCTACCCTTTCTTTTCCCATACCACTTTTCTGTGAGTTGGGGCTAGTCTAGCAAATCTTGCCTTACTGACATCAAATTAGTAGAAAAAACAAACTCTTTTTCCTCTGTTCTCACTCTGTAACAATCAATACAGAATACTTCTGTGGCCAAATGTGTGGGTTATTCACCCACAAATCAGGCAAACAAGCAATTCTGCAGTGGATCCCAACTGCATGTCCTCTGATTCAATTCATTTCTGACTCTTATCTATCTGGAGACAGTGTCGTATGCCACATGTTGAAAATATAGTCCCACATGACTGAGTCCCTCTTCTGATGCTACTTACAAGTCCAAGGTTATTTTTTTTAACTTGTGCTTTTGACCAATTGGCTATAAATCAGGGTTCCCACAGCCCTGTCTTTGATGAATTTGCTGCAGCAGCTCACAGAACTCAAGGAAACAGTTACTAATGTTTAGCAGTTTATTTCAAAAGATATTTTAAAGAATACAAATAAAGATGAAGAGATAAGTAGTGCAAAGTATGGAAGGGTCCCAGGTGCAGGAGTTTTGGTCCCTTGAGTGACTTGGGCTACGTCGTCCTCCTAGCACATGGACAAAGGTGTAAGCCACCAGTGTTCAACTACCAGCAAGCTCCCAGAATCCTGCCTTTTTCTGTGTTTTTATAGAAACTTCATTAAGTAGGCAATGGTCACTGACAATCAACTTAAACTTTAGCTCTTTTGCCGTCCCCAGAGCTTGTAGCTGGTTCCTTCAGCAACCAGTCCCATTCTTTGGTAAATAAGGCTTTTCCAAAAATAGCCTTACTGGCATAAGCTCAGGACACAGGTAAGGGAAAGAAAGAACTTGTCATGAATAAAAAAAGACTGTTTTTCTCCTTTGTCATTTTGGATCTACTTCTAGAATCCAGAACAAAAGACCAAATACTTTAAGGAAAGATATTCTTACTGCTTTCAGAAAATTTAACAGCTTATAGGAGCTAAGAGCTAAAAGTCACAGAGAGAAAAATCTAAATGTGTACATCATAATATCACAGATAATATTTGCCAGTTTTCTCCACTATCATGGTAACCTTCCTTTTCATATTCTATTTTTTAAAAGCAAATCAAAGTCTAGTCCATATTCAAGGAGAGAGGGAATAAGCTCCACCACCTAGAGGGGACAGTATCTACAAATGTTATTTGGAAATCATAATGAAGAGTTTTCTCTTCCACCCCTTTATTGATTTATTTAATTGTTTATTTATATCAACATGGCCTCATGTATTTATTTTATGCTTTGAGTAAGAATTTAGTACTGTGCTGTTTGTTTTGTTGCCTAATCATTCCAGTTTTACCTATTAAGAGCTTTTTCAGGTTGGCTCCTTTGTCTGCTTAACATATCTCTAACATTTCTTAAAGCACTTTCTTACTTTCTGATACTGCAAAATGCTCTGGGCTTATTTTGCATTTCCCTTACCTGTGTCCTAGAATTAGCCAATTCTCCTAGGAGTTCTAGTTCCTTTTGTTACTGGACGAAGAAGGTCCAGTCACCTGTCACTGTCAGCCAATATGCAGAGATGGGGATAGGTCCGTCAAACTCTGTCGGAAGGCCAGCGGATTTGGGAGAACGGTGAGAGTGTTCTCTCCAAGACTGTTCTGTTCTTTCATTTCCAAAACCACAGTTTTATACATAAAAGTTCAAAGCAAAGACCACATTAACCTTTATTTTATTTTATTTTGAGACAGAGCCTCAAGCTGTCACACTGGATAGAGTGCTGTGGCATCACAGCTCACAGCAACCTCCAATTCCTGGGCTCGAGTGAGTCTCCTGCCTCTGCCTCCCAAGTAGCTGGGACTACAGGCGCCTGCCACAACGCCTGGCCATTTTTTGGTTGCAGCCGTCATTGTTATTTGGCGG
>CAUYRH010043650.1:0-17094 GCA_963574655.1 Perodicticus potto | reverse complement strand
GGTGCACAGCCTTCAGACACATGAAGAAATGCTCATTATTCTTAATCATCAGAGAAATGCAAATCAAAACTACCTTGAGATATCATCTAATGCCAGTAAGATTAGCCCACATGATGAAATCCCAAAACCAGAGATGTTGGCATGGATGTGGAGAAAAGGGAACACTTCTAAATTGCTGGTGGGAATGCAAACTAATTCATCCGTTTTGGAAAGACGTTTGGAGAATACTCAGAGATCTAAAAATAGACTTGCCATTTGACCCTATAATTCCCCTACTTGGTATATACCCAGATGACCAAAAAACACATTACAACAAAGATATCTATACCAGATTGTTTATTGCAGCCCCATTCATAATTGCTAAGTCATGGAAGAAGCCCAAGAGCCCATTGACTCATGAATGGATTAATAAACTGTGGTACATGTATACCATGGAATACTATGTAGCCTTAAAGAAAGATGGTGACTTTTCTTCTATCATATTTACATGGATGGAGCTGGATCAGGTTATCCTTAGCAAAGTATCTCTAGAATGGAAGAAAGAGTATCCAATGCATACATCCCTAATATGAGGCAAATTTATGTCTTTCTACTGAAGGCTACAACCCATTTATTGTACGGGAAGATGGGAAAAGGGGAGAGGGAGGAAAGGGGAGGGAGAGGGTGGGGGGAGAGAGGATAAAGAGCAGGATCACACCAGTGGTGTATACTTGAAGGGTCAGGAGAAAACTTCTAAATATGGATCAAAAATGTTTTCACATAATAATGAGAAAGTCTCTTGAATGTTATCGCAATCTGGTTGATGAAAATATCTCCGATTTTATCTGAAGCCTGAACACTGTACCCCATGATTGAATTATTGTACACAGCTATGATTCAATAAAAAAAAAAAGAAAGAAAGCCTTGAGGCCTGTACACTTATTTTCAAATTCCAGTTTTTGCTGCTTACTTGCACTGTCCTTCTGGGAAATACTGAACTTTTTTGAATTTCAAATCCTGACCTGATGAAGTCAAATAGTATTGTCCATTGTTTCTTGTATTTGTCTTTGATTCCTCTCCTTCTCTTGATTCATCATATGTTTCTTTGTACTGTATAAATGTAACCCTCCCCCACTCGAAATCAGTCAGTCTAATGTGGCTGGAGAAATACACACAACCACGGTGACTATGTCCCTTTATATTTATGTTCAGTAACCTCACTGGGCCTTCTGTGCTGCCCAGGGATCATGTCATAGTCCCCAAGTCCATCTCTTGTTTACTGGCTTATGTGACTTACTTCACTCTGATATCCCTCCACTTAAACCTCTAAAACATCCAGACCCCCATCTTCTTTCTGAGCTTTAGGCCTTTATTCTGATAGCGCTAAGAAAAGAGTGAACTTCACGAAGAAGAGAACTTCATAGCCACACGTTTGCATCTGTGCCCATGTGTTTTATATTTTCTTTTGTCATCATAGAAAAGCTTCCTTAGCGTTACCCCTGTGCACTGAATCCTATTCTGATCTCAGCAAGGACTTCTCCTGAAGTATCTTCCTTTCTCTCTGTACCATCATGTTTTCTTCCTTTTAGTGATCTATCCATATTGTTTTACCTACTCTTTATAAGACAGTACTTCTCAGATGTAAATATTTCTAATCCAGACATTTTCCTTAAACATGTCTTGTACAAATAACTGCACACCTGATAACTAAATAGTTTCTAAAACTGAGTAGAGCCCTCTACTCTCCCTGTCATCCATCACTCCCTCCAATATTCTTTGTTTCTCCTATACTTTTCTTATTACAGAAAATTTGAAGGCAAAGTAGTTGAAGTTATTTTTGACTTCTTACTTTTTTCCAAGTCTGCCCATCAGAAACTTGTTAGATCAATAAAACGTACCAAAATTTGATCCCTTCTTACCATTTTTGTTGTTTTCATCATTGGCCAAGAAATGACCAAATTTTATGTGGATTATTGCAATCATTTCAGTGTATTTGTTCTACTTTCTCTCTCAGCCTTCTGTAGCATGCTTACAACACACTTGTAATAACAACACAAAGACAAAGATAAACCGATTGTGTCCCTTGCCTGTTCATTGACATATAAAGTCAGTAAAATTAAGTACTTAATTACTTAAGTACATTAAGTAATTAATGTTCTATCTCCCTCTATAAAGTGCTAGGCAATTTATTGCCTCTCTAGACTCCTGCCCTTTCCATTTCAAATGATATTCATACTATTTTCTAATGGCTTGTCCATGTCTTTTTAAAGTATGTGACAATTATATTTTCAGTACTCCAATGCAAATTTTTACTTCAAAAAATGTTCCCACATATATTTAGGGTCTATTTTTAGTCCTTACCTTTACTCTTACTTCTATAATCTCTAATTATTTAAGGGCTTGCTTTCCAAATTTTAAATATCTGCTAGACAATCAGATCAGAGAAGCCTAATATTACAAATTAGCTGTGTTGGGATGCTTTAGTCTTTCAAGGTAGTATGTATGAATAATTACCTATATCTTTTGGATACACTATTCCTGAACAAGGAATCTCCCATACAGTCAATTGCTTATTTTTCTATATTTCAAAAGCATTTGGTTACAGCTCTCTTGTATAGCATAGCATTTTAGATTTCATATTTTATTTAAAATGTATTGCATTTTTTCTTCCACAAATATAACTGTGAGTAACTATGTAAGTTTGGTGGTTTGATAGATTGGAACAGAATAGCTTAAATTGAGTTATACTAGAATGGAGTTTTGGGGGGGGATAGAATGCTATCTAATGAAATTGATGTTAAATACATTTATAAGAGTAACACTAATGACTGAAACTACAGTTGCGTTGCATATACAGTCATCTCATGATATCCCTGTGGGATTGACGCCAGTACCTTCCACAGGTTCCAAAATCTATCAGTTCTCATGTCCCTCATACAAAATAGTATAGAACTTGAAGATAATCTACACATCTTTCTGTAGATTAGTTATCTACAGAATAATCATCTTTTAAGCATCTCTAGATTACTTATATCTCATACAATGTAAATGTTATGTAAATAGTTTTTATACCATACTGTCTAAAGAATCACTACAAGAAAAAGTCTGTACATGTTCACTACATGATACAAGCAGGTACAAATATCTATTTTTCCCAATTATTTGTAATCCCATCTTGGTTGAGTTCACCAGTGCAGATCCCACAGACACAGAAGACAGACTATGATCAATAAGAGAGTTGTATTTGTTTCCACTGGTTCTTTTGTTTTTCTGAAATGACAAATCACTGAGTCATCTATGACTTGGAAAAACAACTCACCTTGAGGGTAGAATCTTATCAGAGAAATGATCAAATGCCTATCAGTCAGTGTGAAAAGAATGTGGTGTTAAAATCTTGTATTTTATAAAAGCAAAAGTTTGCTTTTTACTCATACTACATTGCCACCATAAGTTCACAGTGGTTCTTCATTTTAGAACCTGTTTCTCTTTAGAATATTGATGATTATATGCAGAGAGAGGAAAAGAGCCCAGTGAACAAAATTATTTCTTACTGAAGAGTCTGTGTGTCAGCCTGGGACATGTTTCATGAACCTAGGTCATGTTCTATATAGTTCACATGACTAGAACTATATCCAACAGAGTGAAAAGTTACAATGCTATATTATTATATTAATACAATAATCCTGTAATTGCTTTAGATAAAAGAGGCAAGTTAATCTTTATTTTATTGATACAGGACAGATGGCGCCCCAGCCAGCTCAGCAGAGCTGAGCTCGAGGACCTGCCACCTCCACCTTGGCAGTGTCAGTGCCACGGCAGCTGGCAGAGGAACCAGCAGGCTGGACGATAGGCAGGGGGAGGAACCTCCGAACCCCACTGGAGGCTCTAATAGCCAAACAGGCAGGACAACTGCTGGGGAGACACCAGCGCCTTGGTGTCTCCTTCACTTTGCTCTTACTACTAAATATGGAACCCCCATTTCCTGTGCCTAGGTCATTTTCATGTAAATTTCCTAGGCCTCGATTCCATGAATGGACTGTGTCCATTCAATAATACATTCATTCACTTTGCCCTGGTGGAAGGGACTGTGTCCATTCATTAATACATTCATTCACCTTTCTCCAGCGGAAGAGACGGTGTCCATTCATTTCCTGGCCTTGTATAGAGAGAACCCATGCACCTATATATACCCGTAGACTAAGAGCCTGTACGGGGAGGCGGGGAGAGACAAGGAGAGAAATGGAGAGAGCTTTTCTCTCCTGACTTGAGTTCTCTCTCTCTACTGGGAGCTTTAGTGTTTTTGTATTCTTTTCTGTAAATAAATTCTATCTTACCACTGATCTGTGGTCCGTGGATTTATTCTTTAAATCACTGAGACCAAGAACCTGAAATTCTGCTATCATTATGATTTTCTAGAAAACATCAGCCATAAAGAAGAAACTTTTAAAATTGCTTATTCCTTGCTTGTATATTTTCCTTGTGGAATTTCCCTTGCCTTAATAGTTCTTTAAAACTCCAGTACCCACATTTCTTCAGCATATATCCACTCATGATCACTATGGTCTCTTCCTTCACCTTCTCCCCTGGATAATCCTATTTAATCCTATTAATCCTAATTATCCATCTTAAATACCATTTTCTAAAGTAAACTTTTGTTTGTTCTAAACAATGTGTCTGTTCTCATTATTTGTTGCCATTCCTGTACATGTCTTTTAAAATCCATAAAAATTATATTAACAAACTATGTGATTACCCAAGTAATATGAGGTTATTTATAAAATGATAAGTTTTATGAATGTAAGGTCAATTTGTTGATCATTCCCTTTTTACTTGGCAATAGCAGATACTCCCCCACCCCCCCCAAAAAAAGAAAAAGAAAAATAATTACAACCCCAAAACAATCTCCACTTAATACATTGACATTTGGAAACTATCACTGGAGTAAAAAATTATTGCTGACTATGTATTACTATTGGTGATTTATTTAAAAGAGAACTCAACAATTTATAATCTTGGCCAAAAATATTTGTATATTATCACTTTATTCATATTACAAAATTAACTTTGTGAAAAATTTGGGTAATATATAAAGATCTATTTGGAAGGCACCCTATGCTCACTCCCATACTACCAATACAGAAGATCTATTTTGGATTAAATCCAATGAATAAAATAATCTTCACCTCATTTAATGAAGGTATACTTATCTTGTCAGTTCAACACCAGTATTGTCTCATTTCCAACATTTTCTGTCACAGCTGTCTCGCTCATTGGTGCATTATGTTGTGTGTGTATTTTCTACCTGCTTTGCTATCTTGAGGGAACTCTATGACACAGACACACAAATCTGGGTCTCTTCATCGAGGTTTAGGCTCTGAGGTTGCTGTATGTGAGGCATGACCTTTACAACTCATGAAGCTTCTGAAGCTTTAGTTTCTCAAATAGAAAACAAACCTTAATCTAGGTGGTCTGAATCCATTGTAATCCCCAGCTCAATAAACTCTATGACTGCCTACCCACCCTTCAAGGGAGACTCCACATATTTGATTCTTTATATTATGTATCATATTCACAGAAATAATAAGAGTGATGAGGACTTAGTAGTTCCATAAAGATACATTGGTATGTGATTTAAAAAGGATTTCTGAAGTCATTCCATCTACATGGATGAAATAATCAAATTTTATCATAGTGTAAAATAAAATGCCTTTCATTTATAAATTCTGAGTCAATATTCTTTATAATTTTCTTGATATTTTTTCTCTCTTTTGAATTTTATTCTTTTTGCTTCCAAGTGTCATTTTCCTTTATATTTTATTATTTAACTTTTTTTAATAAATCAAAATCAATTTTTGATTTCTGTTCTCAAAATTTTTAAAGTGATCAATAGATGTATTTTTAATTAAACATTAAAAAGTAAGTCCAGATTTCCTATCCATTAGGTTTCTGTTGTGAGTATGTGTTCAATTGGATGGCAACTCTTTTTTCCTCCTAATAGAGTGATCCCAGGACCATAAATCTCCATTAAAATCTCTCAAGGTTTAATTGGTGAGTTGGGATTGCCTTGTGTTATTACAAGTATAAATGAGCTATGCCCTAAATCTAGATCTTTTATCCCTACAGGGAATTGCTACTCTCCTCATTCTCTCTCAGAATTGCTCCTTATTTTAGATTCTGTCTGTGTAGCTTATAGGCATTGGTTTTACTTTCATTTTCCCTAAGCATGCAACAATACAGAAAAAGCAGGCCATGCATCCTACCTCCTGTGTATCATTAATGGGGCATCTGCTCCCCTTTCTCCTTCAGTTATAAGTTTTGTACTCTTCTCTCAGCATTTTGAATGTTTGTTATCTATAACACCTGAAATTTATCATGGAATCACATCAGAAATACTAGACCAGAAAGGACCATCCAAGAAGAAGTTGAGAACACCTTCCATCTCAGGTATCCTCAAATATTAAATGTGAATTATATTGTGTTTAAAGCATGAATCACAAATCCTGCATATAGAAATGTCCACATTTTCAAAATGTTTGTGAGGAAAAGAAATGTGGATGACTATATGGGTGTAAACTTTCTGATTAGTTGGAGCTAAAAACTATAGTGTAATTCAAACATGTCCCTAAACTTGACCTACCTTTAATTCATGATTATGTTGCTTTATAGAGGATTGAAATGAAATGTCCTTTCCAAATTTTAACTGGATTTTCTGACAGGATATGATCATTTCAAGTATGTTGTGCTAAAATTATCCCTTATTTTAAAGGATAGTCTTTGGCAAACACTAATATGATTTTGTTCACGTTGAATTTTACTGGTTATAAATGTTCTCTAAAAGCCAGATAAATGGAATGTTAAAACCATTCTGTCTGTGCCTATTGATATTATACTATAAAGAAGGCTTTGACTTTTAAGCAAATGATTATTTATTTTAATAAACTATATTAAGCCTCTTGGGGGGGTTGTTTGCCATGTATAAACTTGCTTATCATAATATCTCCAAGGATAAATTCAGAGTCTGGCTCATGATGGTTTGATTAATTAATCTATTTATTTATTGTGGTAAGAACACTTAACATGAGATCTACCCTCTAAACTTTTAAACTTTGTTCAGTGTTGTTTGCTATATGGGCTCAATGTTGTACAGCAGATCTCTAGATCTTATTTGTTTTGCATAACAAAAACTTTGTACTTATTGAACAGTTGACCAAGTGAATCAATATGTGATATATTAGCATCAGAAAACCTATTTCTTTTCTGAGTCCAGCCATTATGCCCTCCTTAGACCACAGTGCTAATGATTGAAGCTAACTGACTTCTGACAAAACAAAGTCATCCATAACCCTACAGACTTTAAGATTCATGGAGTCAGAAAGACCCATGACAGCCTAGAATCATTCCAGCCACTCTTGGATCATGGTTACTGTACAGTAGAGATTTGAATTGAGCTTTAGAGAATGATTGTCAAGTTCAAGGATGTTGCAGTTTTAGGATGAGAAGGGGAAATGAAATGTTCAGGAACACTGCGGAGGAGGAAGCTTATTGTTAAGTTCAGTTATTAAAATCTTGCCCTGAGCAAATGACATGCAATTGATGCCAAGGAAAACATAAATGGGTAGTAATCAGAATGTGTATTTCTGAGAATTCTTTCTATTTAAATCAAAATTGAAAATAATTTCATCTGAATTACAAAATAAAGTGCAATCTTAAGGTGAAGTAACTACTTTATCAAAACACAAAATTAACCCTGTATGAACATATTCAAAATACATGGCATAGAATTTCACATAGGCCATATGTTAGCATTTTGGAATTTTTCATACACTAAGAGTGGCAATAAATGATTGATATCTTCATCTTCCATTAATTCTCTCTTCCTCAACACTATTAAAGTCAATGTGTATGTGAGTGCGTGTGTGTTGGTATGTGTGTGTGAGATAGAGAGAGAAAGAGATTTTAAGGAGTTGAAGATGAAACAATTGTTTAAATTCTGTTTACAGTGATTTCTCTTATATGGAAAGAGGTAGCAAAAGAAAGGGCAGAATGACTGACAACACTTACACCATGTTCATAGCTATAGAGCTTTAATATAATACGGAAGAATTATTTTCAATCATTTTTAATAATACATACAAATATATAAATACATATAACACATTTTAAGAGATTATATAAAATAAGAAATAAAAAATAAGCTTTAATCACCTGATAAATTATGTGTTACAACCATATCTCTTTTCATCTATAGCTTATTGATGTTTTCAATATTGATATTGTTCAATTTTAAATGTGCTCCTAACATGATGCTCTTTCATTATCATCCTAGCAGTTAATTATTGAGACCTCCATGCTCTTCCTTGACCCAATCCTCTCCTTTCCTCAAAGTGAATAAAGATACTTAGTTAGGAAGTATTTATTTTTCAGCATCTTCTTTAGAGATGGCACTGAGTTAGGTTTTCAAGAGATTCTGATGATAAAAATGAGTAAAATGTGTCATCCCAAGGGTCTTACATTCTAGTGTGGAGATAATAAATAACTGCAAAAATATGTTAAAGTTTATTAATTTGTGGAGAAAATAAAATAGGATAAACAATATATCACCATTTTATATTTACTGGTCAGAATAGCAGAGAAGAGACCTGAGTGAATGGGAGAGATGTGTCACGGAGTGTGCAGGGAATGAGTGTGTGAGGAGTGAGAGCCGCGGTCTTTCCCTTTCAGTGTGTGAGGCCATAGGTATTTTGACTGATATTATGTCATGTGTCCTCTCCTACTTTATGTGATAGTCTTTTCTCATTATTTTAAAAAGGCCCTCAGGAAGTGGTCTACTACTTAATTGTTTCCATATAAAATATTTTTATTTATTGCATTAACTTTACACTAATAATTTAACAAAGTATACAAATATTTTTACCAAGACTAAATACCCATAGTTGGCTTTCTAGTTACACAAAATTTATTGGTCTGCTAGCAAAAGTAAGGATAAAATAGGTTTCTCTCTCTTCTCCTGCTTTCTTTATCATCCAAATTTAGTTGATATTGCTATCTTACTTCTTTTTTTTACTATATCTTTAAATATGCTTCATGCTTCACTATTTGTTTATCAACTTTATTATTTTACTGACACAGAATACTACGAAGCAATTAGAATATTTTCCATCATTTTCTTTCTTTCTTTTTTTCGTTCTTTTTTTTGATAGAATCTCACTCTGTAGCCCCAGGTAGAGTGTCAAGGCGTCATCATAACTCACGAGCAGCCTCAAACTCCTGGACTCAAGTAATTCTCCTGCCTTAGCCTCCCAAGTATCTGGGATTACAGGCACCACCTCATCTGTCTAGTGTTTCTATTTTTAGTGGAGACAGGGTCTCAGTCTTGCTTAGGCTGGTCTCAAGCTCATGAGGTCAAGTGATTCTCTCACCTGGCCCTCCCAGAATGCTAGGATTACGAGTATGAGCCACTGTGCCTGGCTTCCATCATTTTTTTATATTTCCTCCTAAATCCTGTTAATTCTCATTTTATATCATTATGTTGTCTGACCATTGCCTCTTCTTGACAGGTTGTCAATTCTCTGCTTGTGTTTCTGCCTTGTGATGTTCTCTCATGCCCAAATTACTTTATTGAAGATGTTTTCTTTGAAAACCTAATTCAAACAGTATGTCATGACTTAGTTTTTCTTTATGGCTACAATTTTGGGGTAAATTTATTTATCCTACTAGGAAGTTGGCTTCTTATTTTTAGCTCTCTTTCATATCTATAGTATTGTCTCAAGTAAACTGCATTTTCATATATTATTAAGATTTAATTTGCTTTTCCAGTTGTTACCGGGAGGATTCCATGAGGCTGCAGGCACTGGGGAGGCTTTCCTGGTTTCTCAGTGTCTGCTGCTTTGATAAGAAGTGTGGGCATTCCTGCTGTCTTTTCCAGTCCCACTTCCTATCGTATCCTCATCACTGCCCTTCCCTGGGTTGGTGAACCCTTCAGTCCAGAAAATGCTGCCTTGTTAGCCCCACATCTGCTCCCCAGCCTGTCTTTGACGCCATCACACTCTACCTGGGGCTACAGAGTGAGATTCTGTCAAAAAAAGAAAGAAAATGATGGAAAATATTCTAATTGCTTCATAGTATTATGTGTTAGTAAATAATAAAGTTGATAAACAACTTTATCAACTATCTCTCAATATGGCTAAGTATGGCTACATTAACATTTGATTACTTTCTGTCTCTGTGTCTATCTGAGTTGTGAAGCGCAGTCCCTACTTACAGGAGGACCCTCTCCTTCTAGGGGAAGATGTTTCATGATATTTTTTGAGTGCTGATGCTGCCACCAATGACCTTGAATCTCATTTTTCTTTCTTGTAGAATCTCCAAATGTTGGTTTTATGCATCAATTCCGATGATTCCCAGTGTCTTCTTTCTTCCTTGCATCTGATCTGCAGTTGGTGGATTTTCTTTCTCCTGATTTTATTGAAATTACTCTTTGTATGTTCTTTTATTATTCATTGATTTGAAAGTTCAGTATACATTAAGGATAAAAATAGAGAGATTAGGATAAGTAGAATAGCTAAAGGCTTATGTCAGAACACCAAATATTTTTTTTTAAAAAATTCAAAATATTAAGTGTGTACAAGTATTTTTGCTACATGTATACATTGTATAATGCTGATGTCTTAGCTTTCAGTATGTGCATCACCAGGACAGTTACAACTGGATACTATGGGTATTTTCCTTGTGCTTTTTTTTTAATAACTGCATTGAGTATACATTTACATTTGTGGCATATGTTCATTATACATTTATAAAATATTTTCTAAATATGCCTGGTAATTAAAAAACAGGGAAACATATGTCAATTGACCCACATTATAAATCTATCTGATTTGAGAAACATTTTCCCATTGTTTGCTCCTACCTAGGAAAAGGATGGTCTTGCTCAGTTATAATATATGTATGAGCATTCAATGCTGCAGCCATGTTTAAACTATACAATGAAAATGGTGATATGTATATATGGTTCCAATACACTTAGAATACCACACAACGAAAAATAGGTTTATTTTTTCAAGAGCTAAAAACCACCAACAGGGAGAAAGTGATTCCCTCTGAATAGTATAAATATTCATGAATTCAAGGGTAACAGAAAGCACAGAGGTTCAGATTTCAGAGAAGAAAAGTGGAAGGAATTCACAGCCTAAACCCTTCCCCAGTTGGTCAGTTAAAGGCACAGAAACACTTTGGACCTTTAGGTTCCTAGGCACAAAGACAGGCTTTATAAATGGGTTCATTCAGGATGAGGAAAAAGATCTCCTACCCCTTATATGTGGGAAGAAACAGCCATCAGTCATTTCAGCCTTTCCTGCAGGGGATAAAGCAAAGCTTTTCAATCTGAGGAATGAAAAGAGAAAGAAAAGGAATCCCCATAGTGTCCTGAAGAAATTCTACAGCCATGCCTCTGTATGTCAAGATGGATCTCAGGGAACAGCGAAGGAAGGCAAACAGATACCCTGTAATATATGCATACTATGAGAGAATACAATAAAGGATTTTTATATTTTTGAGTAAAATGAAACTCATCAAACAGAATCTCTGAAATCAAAGGGGAAAAATCAAGAAAGAAAAAAAGTATTACTTCAAACTCACTGAGATAATCCATGTACTAGGCTAGGCAACCAAACACACAAAATTAAGAATTCCAAACTATCCACGCTATTAGTAACATAAACAAACATAAAAATTACATACTTGGTGAAGGAGCAAAGAATCTTCTGATAAACAAACTAGATTTGTACACAGTAATGTCTTAACAGACACTGGATTCTAGAAAGTAAAGTATAAAAAACTGCGTATGCATTTGACCTGGCATTGGGTGAGAAAGTAAAGCAAAAGAATTTTGGACAATACAAGTCTTAAGAAAGAGTACCACATACCTAATTTCTCTAAATAATCACTCAAACCCCTGGCATTCTGGAAAGCCAAGGCGGGTGGATCACCTAAGCTCACAAGTTAAGAGAGCAGTCTGAGCTAGAGTAGACCCTATCCCTAAAAATTAGCTGGGCATTGTGGCAGGCACCTGTAGTCGTACTCCCAGCTACTCAGGAGGCTGAGGCAAGAGAATCACTTGAGCCTAAGACGCAGAGGTTACTGTGAGCTATGATGCCACAGCACTCTACCAGGGTGACAGAATGAGACTCTGTCATAAAATAAAATAAAAAACGAGGAAGTGGTGCCTCAGTGGCACGGGACGATGATGACCCTTCCTGCTGCTTCCATAAGCCACCACACTGTCCCCTGGCGCCAGTTTTTTTCTCGCTGCCTTGCTCACTAGGCAGGACCAGGATGGAAAGTAGGATCGAAAAAAAATAATAATAAATAAAACAAAACAAAAATACCCGAGTGTTGTGGCAGGTCTCTATAGTCCCAGCTACTTGGGAGGCTGAGGCAAGAGGATCACTTGTGCCCAAGAATTTGAGATCTCTGTGAGCCATGTTGCCACTCCACTCTATTGAGAGTAATAAACTGAGACTCTGTCTCAAAAAAGAAAAAAAGTCACTGAAGATATCCTATGGTATATAAATAACATGTTAATTGATGACAGCAATTTGATTTATAAAAAATGTATTAAAAAAGAAATCATATTCAGTGGGAAAAAAAGGGAAAACTAAATAAAGCTTACACATCTAAATAAAGTTCCATATATCTTTTTATATGTCATAATTTATAAATCTGGGACTAAAATTTTAAAGGAATTAACATTTAAAAAGCAGGGAAAGCATAGGAAGTAAAAGTAAAATAAAACGTATTTTCATTTAGGGAGAAGATGTGTGTATGTATGGGCATGGTGATTTTGTGTCCCCATAAATATAACTTTCATACATATATTATTGTAATCTTTGTGTTATTCTCATGTCAAACAAAATGATAAGTGAAATCGAGATCTTATAAGTGAATAAAACTACTAGGTCACAGCAATGTAAAATCAATCCTTCACGTATCAAAGAAACATCTTTTTCAAAAAAGGAACAAGGACATAGAATAAATGAAGGTGAAATAACAAAAACACATTGAATAAATCAAACTATATATTTAACCACCATAAAAATAAGTGGATTAAATTTGATTAAAAGCAGCAATTATAAAAGTTGAAAGAAATGAATGATATGTGATGTAGCATTCAACAGAATAGGAAATAGAATATTGAAAATGAAATGTATTGGAGGAAACCTGGATTGAGAATACTTTCTTAAGAAAGGTATTGTTTTTGTGAAAACACAAGGGAAAAAATTAGACTTTAAAATATTGATGAAGGATGTAAACCTAGAAGGAGATGTAACTGGCTATAATTGTAAAACAAAAGTCTTGATCTGGGCCCCAAATAGAAAGAGGTTCAGTCCATACCATGAGATGTGAAAGGCCATGTGGTCAGGAGGGTGGGCTAGGTCAGACCTTAGAGAGTTTGTCAAGACCATAACCACTTCTACTCAGCTGGACTTTCAAGAGAATTGATTGAGAAATCTGCAAAGCATCACGGCAGATACAGTAAATAAATAAATAAATAAGAAAAATGGTTCTGGTGTTCTGTTGCATAGTAGGATGACAATAGTTAATAATAAAGTATTATGTATTTCAAAATAGCTAGAAAAGAGATTTTTAATGTTCTCTCCACGAAAACCCAATACATGTTTAAGTGACTGATATGCTAATTACCCTGATTTGATCAATACACAATGGATAAATGTACAAAAACATCACATTGTACTCCATAAATATGTACAATTTAAAATTGTGTCAGTTAAAAATAAAACTTTACAAAAAGCTACCCAGTAAGTTTCACTGACGTGGATAACATTTAAAGTAAATCAGTACCTTCCCACTAAGCCAAGAATAACTGTTTGCAAAATATATTGAAAGCAAAAAATGTGAGAAGGAAGGAACCTTCCCCAACATGTTCTATGATGCAAACATCACCTTTATTCCAAAACCAGGAAAGGACCCAACTAACAAGGGGAACTACAGACCAATTACACTAATGAATATCGATGCAAAAAATACTCAACAAAACCTTAGCTAATAGACTGTAGCTGCATATTAACAAATTATACTTCACGGGATGCAAAGATGGTTTAACATACACAAATACATAAATGTAATGCACCATATCAACAGAAGCAAAAACAAAGACCAACTGATCCTCTCAATAGATGCAGAAAAAGCAATAGACAAAATTCAGCATCCTTTTCTAACAAGAACACTTAAGAAAATAGGCATAGGTGAAACATTTCTTAAGCTGATGAAAGCAATCCATGACAAACCCACAGCTAACATCATACTGAACACAGTAAAACTGAAAGTATTTCTGCTGAGAACTTGAACTAGACAACGATGTCCACTATTAACACTATTATTCAACACTGTGCTGGTATTTCTAGCCAATGCAAAAGGATGTAAAGTGCATCCAAATGGGGACAGAGGAGGTCAAACTCTTGCTCTTTTTTGATGATATGATCTTCTACTTTTAAAACCCCAGAGACTCAATCACAAAGCTCCTAGAAGTGATTATGAAATATATTAATGTCTCAGGGCATAAAATCAATGTCCACAAATCAGTAGCCTTTCTATATGTCAATAACAGCTAAGTTGAGAAGCAAATTAAGGACACAATTCCTTTCAGAGTAGCTTCAAAGCAAATGAAATGCTTAGGAATATACCTAACAAAATAGGTAAAGGTGAAGGATCTTTACAAAGAGAATTATGAAACTCTAAGAAAAGAAATTGTAGAAGATACTAATGAATGCAAAAACACATAATGTATGGAACCAAGAAAAAACCCTATATAGCCAAGGCTATTCTTATTAATAAAAGCAAAGCTGGAAGCATTAACTACCATACTTCAAGTTATATTACAAATCCACAGTAATAAATACAGCATGGTATTGGCACACCAATAGAGATATAGACATGGAACAGAATAGAAAACCAAGAGATGAAACCAGGGTCTACTTTCCATCTGATCTTTGATAAATTAAACAAAATCATAAATTGAGGAAAAGAATCTCTATTGAACAAATGGTGCTGGGAGTGCTGGATAACCACACGTAAAAGACTGGACCCACACCATTCAAATGGACCCATAACTTTCACCACTTACAAAAATTGACTCAAGATGAATGAAAGATTTAAATCTGAGACATGAAACCATAAAAATCTTAGAATGAAGTGTGAGGAAAACTCTTAATGAGGTTGGACTGGGAAAGATTTTATGACAAATACTTCAGCAGCAATCACAACAACAAAAGTTAACAAATGGGACTTAATTAAGCTAAAAACTTTCTACACATGAGTAAAGCAAAAGGACAACCTTTAGAATGGGAAAATATATTTTCAGGCTATGAATTTGACAAAAGATTGATAACTAGAATATACAGAATACTCAAATTAATCAACAAGAAAAGAGTAAACAATCCCATCTATCACTGGGCAAGAGATGTGAACAGAATCTTTTCTGATGAAGACAGAGGTGTGGCTTGAAGAAATGCTCGTCATCCCTTGTAGAGAAATACAAATCACACCCACCCTGAGATACCACCTAACCCCAGTGAGAATAGCTCACATAACAAAGTCTTAAAGCTACAGATTCTGGTGTGGATGCCGAGAAAAAGGAACACATTTATACTACTGGTAGGACTGCAAACAAATACTACCTTTTTGGAGAATCCTCAACAAATTCCAATTAGACCTACCATTCGATCCTATAATCCCATTACTATGCACCTGTCCAGAATTAAAAAAAAAATCATTTGATAATAAGAACATTTGCACTGGACTGTTTACTGCAGCTCAATTTACAATTGCCAAAATATGGAAACAACCTAAATGCTCACTAACCCAGGTATGGCTTAACAAGCTTTGGTATATGTATACCATAGAATACTATTCAGCCGTTAAAAAGATGGAGACTTTACACCCTTTGTATTAATTTGGATTGAGGGGGAGCACATTCTTCTTTGTAAAGTATTATGAGAATGGAGAAGCAAGAATCCAATGTACTCAATTCTAGTATGAAACCAGTAAATTATCTAATACATACCCTCATAAAAGAAAAACTCAATTCAAGGTGGAAGGTGGAGTGTGGGAGAATGATGGAGCAAAGATAGTGGAAGAGGCAAGGAGATGGGAAGTTAAGGTATATGGCACACCTTTTGGGGACAGGACACAATTATAAGAGGGACTTTATCTAACAAAAGCAATCAGTGTAATATAATTCTTTTTACCCTCAATGAACCTGAAACAATAAAAGAAAAAGGAAAACAAAAAACAAACATAAAATGCATAGAAACAATGTTCCCTGAATTATGAAGTATTTCTAATGAAGTGTTATAACACTCCACAGATGGGCTTAAAAGAAACCAGATATAAATAACAATTCAGTAAACAATTGTACTCAAAATAACTGACAAGTTTAAAGCAATCCCAACAGGACTTTTATTGAGTTTTGTTGATTTTTTTCTTTTATTATTTCAAAAGATTTATTCTTGTGAGGATAGTTTTATTGTTCCTGCCCCTCAATTCTGTGGACTTATTGTCTTACAGTATAAACTAAAAAGCCTCCATTTTGACAGACAAATAAGCCAAGGAACAATGTGGCACTTACTACATTTCCACTACTTAAATCTCTCACACTACTCTTTTGTAGAATCCAAATCACATGTGACATCTCAGGTGCAGTGAAGCCTATACACTTAAATTTTGGTTTTTCAGCCTCAACTGTGGAGACAGACACATTTGAAGGAAGTGGAAATGACAAGCAAGCTGACCACAGTTATCTATTAGAGAATCACCTATTATGGCAAGATAAATCTAGGTTTTGCATTTAATAAAATGTAATATCCTTTCTCTTTTATTATGTGTGTCTATTCCATTTCCATTTTCTTTCTTTTTTTTTTTTAAATCATAGCTGCATACATTAGTGCAATCAAGGGTTACAATGTGCTGGCTTCATATACAATCTGAAATGTTTTCATCAAACTGTTTAACATACCCTTCATGGCATTTTCTTAGTTATTGTATGAAGACATTTGTATTCTGCATTTAGTAAGTTTTGCCTGTACCCTTCTAAGATGC
>CAUYRH010043647.1:0-16819 GCA_963574655.1 Perodicticus potto | reverse complement strand
TTCTTTTATCTTATTTGCCTCGGCTCGGCGCCTGTGGCTCAACAGGCTAAGGCGCCAGCCACGTACACCTGAGCTGGAGGGTTCGTATCCAGCCTGGGCCCGCCAAACAACAATGACGGTTGCAACCAAAAAAAAAAAAATGGCCGGGCATTGTGGCGGGTGCCTGTAGTCCCAGCTACTTGGGAGGCAGAGGCAGGAGACTCGCTTGAGCCCAGGAATTGGAGGTTGCTGTGAGCTGTGATGCCACAGTGCTCTATCCAGGGTGACAGCTTGAGGCTCTGTCTCCAAAAAAAAATTAATTAATTAATTAAAAAAAATTAAAAAAATAAAAAAAAAATATCTTATTTGCCTCATTCACTCAATGATTGCCACTTTGGGCTAAAAAATATATATTCTGCTTCTTATTGATGGTAACAAAGGTTGAATGGACTCATGTCAAGAATTAAATGAATATTAATATAGTGTAGGCTGTGCTGGGCACAGTGGTTCATATCTGTAATCCTAGTACTTTAGGAGGCTAAGGCAAGAGGATTGCTAAGGCCAAGAGTTTGAGAGCAGCCCAGGTGACATAGTAAGACCCTGCCTCTGAAAAAAAAATTAACATAGCTAAGGCATGGTGGCACCCACTGGTAGTCTTCCTACTCAGGAGGCTGAGGTGGGAAGATTGCTTGAGCTCAGGAGTTTGAGGTTATAGTAAGCTATGATCATACCACTGCACATGATGGACCATGACCCTGTCGTAAATTGTATGTTAAGGGTGGCCATAAAAATCGTGTGCAGTCTTAAATTTAAAATTGCACATGAACTTTATGGCCACCCTTTATATGTGTATATATAAAATTATACATGTGTGTGTATATATATATATAGTGCAACCTAACTTTCACTTGGCACCACAAATTCTGTCACATTGTTATTTAAGGCCCAAATTTACTCCATAGTTACTCCCTACTGATGATGCATGGTTTCTGAAAAGTATTTCCTAAATATTCCTAGAATGTCTCATTTGTCCTAAACTCCCACCATATTTATTCCATTACACAGCCAAAAAAAAAAAAAAACACCTCTCCAGTTGTTCCATCTAGCAAACTAATTCTTCATTGATGACTATTGCTGCTCTATCAGGCACTGGTGAGAACTTAACACCATCACATTGTGTTCCCATATATTCAATATTGTCTCTCCCGAGGCTTTGCCACATGCAATACTTCTCCAGAGACAGTGACTTTTAGCTCTCCAGTGTGCAAACTGCATTGTTGTGCATAGCAAGGGTGACCAGATATCTCCTCAGCTTCATAACTCATTCTAGGAGCACCATCTCAGAGATAATCCCCCTCATGCTTCTAGAAGGAGGAGGAGAAAAGAAACCTTTTGGAATATACTAGAATATTTCCCCAAGGTCTGCCCTTGACAGGAATTGTTTTAACAGAGCTTAACTTAGGGAAATAACCAACTCCGGCCCACTCTAACCATCCTGTCCCACCTAAGGGATGGGGAGTGGGTGGAGGACTGAGAAACTTGTGAAATTTACAGTCCAGAGGCACAGGCTCACTAAGAGACTGAGACTAATAATAGGACTAGAACATATCCCTTTCCCCGGCACACTACCGTCCTATTTATAGCAGTTCTTTGATCTCAGTCCATCAAGAAAAAATTATAAGGCATACTATTATAAAAGCCAAAAACACATTTTGAAAAGACAGAACAAACATAAGAACAAGACTTCAATATGGTAGGGATATTGGAATTATCAGAAATAAAATTAACACTAGGACTATTAGGATAAGTGTGGCTACAACTAACCAGTGAAAAAATCACCACAGCTCCTTTCCCTGGCTGGCAATAAACTCCAGTTCACAACTTCTTCTTGAGGATGGAAAGAGTGAGGGTATACATCTAATTCCCCAGCTTCTCTGGGTGCTGTCTGAGGGAGTGGCTTCCATATTTCCTGCATTAGAGAGTGGATATGGCCTGGCATACACTGGTCTGGGAATGACTCAGAACAAAGCAGTGTTTAAGGTACTATCCAGGCACTCACTGCAACTCCTCTCTGGTTCAATGCAGAGCAAGTGGGCAAACAACCTCAGCCACCTGCAACTCACTAGAAAGGGAAAGAGGTGACTCATGGACCTAGAGTTTCAACTTCTACAGGACGTGGCTTCTGTCCCACCTATCTCAGAGTCCTGATAGGACCTGGCATACTCTAGAGGACTGAGGGGCACAAAGAATAAAGACAGCAGTTTGGGCTAACATGAAGATTTGATAGGCCCACAATAGTTTGGGGCAAGTTGATTGGTAAAGTTCTTCTTCTGTAAAAGGCAAATGAAAAAAAGGTGGAAGTCTTTTCTAAGGCGTGGATACCAACACAAAGAGTCAAGGAAAATTAACAGAGAAACACGATCCAAAGAAAGGAATAAGACAAAATTTTAGAAACTAACTCAAACAATATAAATATATGTGAATTTCCTAACAGAGAATTCAAGATAAGCGTCACCAAAATGCTCAATGAGTTTGCAAAGTAACATACAAACAGAAGAAAAAAATTAACAAAGAGATAGAAAATTTTATAAAGATCCAAACAAATCTTGGGGTTGAAGAATACAACAGCTGAAATAAAATATTCAAGGAAAGGATATAACAGCTGACTAGAGCAAGCAGATAACTTGAAGACGAATGACTTGAAATTATTCACCAGACATGTAAAAAGAAAAAGAGTAAAATTAGGTTAAGGGATAAATAATACACCATCAAGAAGAACAATATACGCATCAAGGGAATCTCAGAAGAAGAACAGAGAAAATGAACCAGAAAGCTTATTCCAGAAATAACGGCAGAAAACGTACCAAATTTGAGAAGGAAAGTGGACATTCAGATTCAGGATGATTTGAGAATCCCAAATAAGAAGAACATGAACCTAAATAAATCCCCACCAGGCACATTATACTCCAATTGTCAAAGTAAAAGATAAGGAATGAATTTTTTCATTTTTATTTATTTATTTATTTTTTGAGACAGAGACTCAAGCTGTCACCCTGGGTAGAGTGCTGTAGCGTCGCAGCTCACAGCATCCTCCAACTCCTGGGCGTAAGCAATTCTCTTGCCTCAGCCTCCCAAGTAGCTGGGACTACAGGCACCCACCACAACACGTGGCTATTTTTGGGGTGTAGTTGTCATTGTTGTCTGGCAGGCCCGGGCTAGATTTGAATCCTCCCGCTCTGCTGTATGTGGCTGGCTGGCGCCTTAGCTGCTTGAGCTACAGGCGCTGAGCCAAGGAAAATTTTGAAAATACCAAGGGGAAAGCAATGCGTCACATGTAAGAGGACCCTCTTAAGAATAGCACAAGTGTTTTCCACACAAATCTTGCAGGCCAGAATAGTATGGGATGATATATCCAAAGTGCTGAAAGTAAAAAAACTTACCAATATACAAGTTTATATATTGTAGCACTATCGATACTTCAACAATAAAAGAGAGATAAAGAAATTCTCAGACAGAAAGGGTCTTCTCACGCAGGCGCAGTGGCTCACACCTATAATCCTAACACTCTGGGAGGCTGAGGCAGATGGATTGCCCTGAGCTCACAGGTTCAAGACCAGCCCAAGCAAGAGCAAGACTCTGGCTCTAAAAAAAAAAAAAAAATAGCCGGTGTTGTGGCGGGCACCTGTAATCCCAGCTACTTAGGAGGCTGAGGCATGAGAATCACTTGCACCCAAGAGTTTGAGGTTGCTGTGAGCTATGACGCCATGGAACTCTACCAAGAGTGAGAAAGTGAGACTCTGTCTCAAAAAAAAAAAAAAAGAAAAGAAAAGAAAGGGGCTTCTTTAAGGCTTCTCATTCTAAAGTGGCAGTGTAGAAGCATGCAAGCTTCACACCCCCACACAGAAAATCAAAAGTATACAGTGCTGAGATTATCAACAGCAATATCTCAGAATTCAAATTTGTGTTCTCTGGACCATAGAGAAGTGAAAAAAGTCCAAGCAGACTGCAAAGGAATTGGACTTCCATATCTGCAATGCCCATCCCCTACCCCCAGCACCAAGCCATGTGAAATTTTTCCCCTCACATTTTCTACAAGGTGAAATCAAGGTGGATAACCAGCTTCTTCATCATCTTGGGTTCTCAGGGAGGACATTTGTCCTTGCCTTAATCCATGGGAAGTATTAGGAGTGTCTGAAGGGAGAAATATCCCTTAGGATAGCTGGAGACAAAGAGAGGGGGTAGGACTGCCATCCCCAGCCCCAGAACCTCTTTTCTACAGGTCCCCTGGGCACGAAGCCCTTACCAGCCTTCTCATACTGCTGGGCTACCCCCTTAGGGCAGCACCTGTGGCTCAAGGAGTAGGGCACTGGGCCCACATACCTGGGGTGGTGGGTTCAAGCCCGGCCCCGGCCCAAAACTGCAAAAAAAAAAAAAAATTATAAAACTTGAGAAAAGTATAACTATGCTGGTAGAGGAAGGTCATAGATGACCACATCGATTTGACCCAAACAAGATTATCCCCAAGCATATAATAATCCAACTCTCAAAAGTCAGGGACAAGAAGAGGATTTTAAAGTCACGAAAGATGCAAATAACATATTAAGGAGCTCCAGTTCATCTCTTGCTCTGTCACAGGGGCTAGGATACAGTGGTATCATCATAGCTCACAGCAACCTCTAAGTCCTGGGCTCAAGCAGGCCTCTGGCCTTAGCCTCCCAAGTAGCTGGGAATACAGCACATACCACCATACCAGCTAATTAAAAACAATTTTCTTAGAGATGAGGGTCTTGCTTTATTTCTCAGGCTGGTTTTGAATTCCTGGGCGCAAATGATCCCCACACCTTGGCCTCCCAAAGAAAATTGTTTAAAATCATTACAAAAAATATATATGTTAGTGATTAAACAATACAACAAGATGTAAACTGTGACATGAATAATACAAAGTGAGAGAATTGAGAAGTAAAAATGAGGAACTCCTGTATGTGGTCAGCTTAAAATAGAATGTAATAACTGTAATATATTTTACCTAAGACTTACGATCACAGAGAAAATACTCATGGAGGTTACACAAAAGAAAAAGAGAAATGAATCAAAGCAAATCAATTCTAAAAGAGCAATAAAACACAAAGAAAGCTGGTAAAAGAGGAAAAGAGAGACAGAAAGACAAACTAATACAAGACAAACAGAAAAACATTAATAAGATGACAATAGGAAATCGCTCCTTATCGATAATTGCTTTAAATTAAATGAAGTTAGGCCAGGCACGGTGGCTCACACCTATAATCCTAGCACTCTGGGAGGCCAAGGCCAGTGGATTGCTTGAGCTCAGGAGTTTGAGACCAGCCTGAACCAAAGTGAGACCCCCATTTCTACTAAAAACAGAAAAACTGAGGCAAAAGGATCACTTGAACCCAAGAGTTGGAGGTTGCTGTGAGCTATGACACCTCGGCACTCTACCCAGAGGGACAGCTTGAGACTCTGTATCAAAAATTAATTAATTAATTAATTTAAATGAATTTAATTCCCCAATAAAAAGACAGCAAGAGTGGCTAAATCTATTTTTTTTTAAAGATCTAACTATCTTCTGCTCATAAGAACCTCACTTTAGAATTAAGGACACAAATAGGCTGAAAATACAGGGAAAGTGAAAGATATTCCATGTAAATGGTGGCAGAAGAGAGAAGAGGTGACTAAGTTTATCAGTAAATATACACCTTAAATCAAAGACTGTTAGAAGAGATAAACACAGACATTCTATAATAATTGCATCAATCCACCAGGTAGATATAACATTTATAAATACATATGTGCAACCAACACCAGAGCACCTAAAAATATAAGGCAAACATTGACAGAACTCGAGGGAGAAACAGACAGCAATTCAATAAAAATGGAGACTTTAATACCCATTTAATAATGGATGGATCAAATGAGACAGTAAATCAGTAAAGAAACAGCAGACAAACAACATTACATGTCAAACACATTTAACAAACGTGTAGAACACTCAATCCAACACCAGCAGAATATACCCTTCTTCTTGAGCACACACTAAATATTCTAAAACAACCACATAATGCAGCTTACTTTGGGGTATGTGCCAAAAAGAGCTGAAGCCAAGATCCCAAAGAGACGTTAGCATTCTCATGTTAACGGCAGCATTGTTTACAATAGTCAAAATGTGGAAACGACCTAAATTTCAATTAAGGAATGGGTTTTAAAAAATGTATATATAGGCTGGACATGTTGGTTCAACCTGTAATACTAGTTCTCTGGGAGGCTGAGGCAGGTGGATTGCTGAGCTCAGGATTCAAAACCAGCCTAAGCAAGAGTGAGATCCTCTCTCTACTAAAAATAGAGAAACGAGCCAGGCATCGTGGCAGACGCCGATAGTCTCAGCTATTCAGGAGGCTGAAGCAGGAGGATCACTTGATCCCAAAAGTATGCGTTTGCTGTGAGCTATGACACCATGGCATTTTACGTACAGTGAGGGTGAGACTCTGTCTCCAAAAATAAACAAACTAACTAAATGAATAAACAAAATGTATACAACATACAGTGGAAAATTAGAAGGAAATTGTGTTGAATATGACAATATGGATGAATTTGGAGGACATTATGCTAAGGAGACAAAGCCAGACACAGAGGGATAAATATGGCATTATTTCACTTACAAGGAACATTTATATGATTTTGGTGCCAGAGGCAGTGGGGGCAGCTTTTTAAGGGATAACCACAAAATCTGGAAGCCATAAAGGAAAAGTGCAAAAGCTTTCTATTTCCTAAAAGCCAAAATCAAAATTTCTGTTTTGTTTGTAGGACAAACAATACTTCTTCATAAAATAAAAGCCAAATGTCAACCTGCAACCTAAGGAAAGTAATTGCAACTATTGTAACTTTATGCTAATATTCCCATTATATGAAGAGTTAAAAGAATCTACAAAATAATAAGAAAACAACAAATACTCCAACAGGGGAAAAAATGGGTAAAATGACAGGCAATTCACAGAAGAAGAGACATTGGTCTCCAATTAAAAAAAAAGGAATAATCTAACAAATACACGTTTTTCTAAGAGTAATATCCTTTCTACCAGTCAGACTGGTCATGAAATGGGATTCTAATGTAGCAGAATGGAAAAAGTGGAACCTGTTTGTTTTAGGAAAACAGATGTCTTTATTTGTGAAACTATCTTGATAACTTATTGGAGATTGGCAGGAAAAAAGAGAGTTGGATAAACTCCTCTACTTAAAAATGATCAGGGATTTAAGGATGGGACATTGAGAGGAAAACAGAGAAAATGGAGCTCACTTTGTGGAAGACTGGAACCTGTGCTGGGGGAAATGGCCAAGGTTATCTTTTAAAGAGAACAGTCAGCAAAATATTCCATTTTAAATTATTTTCTGTATGGTTCATTGATATAATCAGTGACATCACTACCTGAGTTATTGGTATAAGTGAACTAATGGCAAACCCTTGTGTGTTTCATTGGCCAAGCCCACTAGCTATTGTTAATAAGAGTGGGCTCTGGGTGAGTTAAGCAAAAAGAGACTTATTAAGAGGATATTGGGCAGCTCAGTGAATTACTAAGACAGCTAAAGAACTAGGATTGAAACTAAAAAGTTGGGAAAAACACACTAAGTCATGTCTTGAGCCTATTTCTGGTATGGAAACACTTATCACTGGGTAAGGGGTCGGTGGGGGGGGAGACCTTTCTTGTTGTGTTATTCACTCCAAAATTAAATTCCAACTAATGTGTGTCTAATTGATCACATGCCTTTTCCTTAGCACTAAGGAAGATTGGAAAAGTGAATTCTTTTATTCCTCATAGTAAGAAATTAAATTAATTAAATTTTTATACTAAGAATTTATTTTAATTCTTGTAGTAAGAAACGGACTTTGGCCTCTACTCACAAAGAGTTTACCAGAATCAATAAGAAATGACCTCTACAGTGGTATCTGGAGAAAAAAATCAAGGAGAATTATCCATGCCCCACATTTGGGCTATCTGGACATTGATAAAGACTCAAGTGCAAAGTATAGGTGAGAACTAGCAAACTGAATCCAGCAACAGATAAAAAGGTATATACAGTGACTGAGTGGAATTTATACCAGACATGCAAGGTGGTTAATATCAGGAAATGAATTAATAGAATACAACATATCACTAGGATAAAGGACAAAAATGACATGATTATATCAATACATGCAGAAAGAGCATTTAACAAAAATCCATTCAGGACAAAAACATTCCATAACTAAGAATAGAAGGCCAGGCATGTGACTCATACCTGTAAAGTGAGCACTCTGGGAGGCTGAGGCGGGTGGATTGCCTGAGCTCAGGAGTTTGAGACCAGACTGAGCAAGAGTGAGATCCCATGTCTACTAAAAATAGAAAAACTAGCCGGGCACTGTGATGGGCACCTGTAGTCCTAGCTACTCAGGAGGCTGAGGCAAGAGGGTTGCTTGACCTCAAGAGTTTGAGGTTGCTGTGAGCTATGATGATCCCACAGCACTCTACCCAAAGTGATAGTGAGACTCTGACTCAAAAACAAACAAAAAGCCCCTAAGAATAGAAAGGAACTTCCTCAACCTAAGAAAAGACATCTATAAAAACCTATAGCTAACATCATACTTAACGATGAAAGACTCAATGGAGAAAGGAGGTCTGCTCTCACCACTTTTATTCAACATTGTACTGAAGGTTCTAGAAAGGACATTCAGTCAGGAAAAAGAAGTAAAAGGCATCCACATTGGAAAGAAAGACGCAAGACTGTCATCTATTTGTAGATGACATCTTATATGTAGAAGTTCTCAGGAATCCAATAAAAAATATTATAACTAATGAATGAGTTCAGCAAGGTTGTAGGATATGAAAATAATGTACAAATTAATTATATTTCTATATACTTGCAGTGAAGAATCTGAAAAGGAAAGTAAGAAAACAATTTCCTTTGCAATTGCCTCAAAAAGAATAAAGTTGTTAGAAATAAATTAAAGCAAACCAACTGCAAAACCCATACCCTGAAAACTACAAAACATTATTTAAAAAATTAAAGACCTAAATAAATGAAAAGTCATCCCATATGTTGGATTGGAAGACTTAATACTATTCAAAGGGCCATAGTTCTCAAATTGATCTACAGAATTAACATGATCACCTTCGAAATCTCAGTTGGCTTTTTTGCAGAAATTGACAATCTGATCCTAAAATTTATATGGATATTCAAGAAACTCTTGGAATAACCAAAACAATCTTGAAAAAGAACAAAATTGAAAGATCCAGTTCCCAGTTTCAAGACTTACTACAAAACTAAAAATATCCCATTTTATCTAAAAAACATAAAAGTTTCTAAATTCCATTGGGAGTTACAATTTCATTTTCTGGGAGTTCCCATGTATACACTTTAAATAAATTTGATGACTTTTCTCTTAAAAACAACTACGATGGTCAATCAGCATTGAAGGACTGGCATAAGGGAAGACATTTAAATCAATGGAATAGAATTGGGGGCCTAGAAATAAACTATCACAATTGACAAATGTGTTGTCATTTGATATTGAGACAAGTACATAAGTAAAAAATTAAGGATGTGTATATATAAAATTTATGCATGTAAATATAAAAAATTAATGGATGAAAGACTTAAATGTATGAACTAAAACTACTAAACTCTTGGAAGAAAACATAGGTATAAATCTTTGTGACCTTGGATTAGGCAAAAATTTCTTAGCTATGACACCAAAGCATCATCAATAAAAGAAAAAAAAAAAAAGGTTGGGTCAGTGGCTCACACCTGTAATACTAGCACTTTGGGAAACCGAGGTGGGAGAATCACCTGAGACCAGGACTTCGAGACCAGCCTGAGCATGAGCAAGACTCCATCTCTACAGAAAATAGAAAACTTAGCCTGGCGTGGTAGTATGCACCTGTAGTTCCAGCTACTCTGGAAGTTGAGGCAGGAAGATCACTTGAGCCCAGTAATTTGAGGTTGCAGTGAGCCATGATGACAACATGCATTTTAATCCAGGCAACAGAGTGAGACCGCATCTCAAAAAAAAAAATTTCCATAAATTTGACATCATGAAACTTTAAAATATTTTTTCCTGCAAAGGACATTGTCATGAAAGTAAAGAAAATCCACAAAATGGGAGAAATATTTACAAACATATATCTGATAAGGAACTTGTTTCCAGAATATGTTAAGAATTAGTACAACTTAATAAATAAGAAGACGGAATAGCTCAATTAAAAATGATCAAATTGCTCAATGAGCAAATTGGATCAATCCAAATGCTCATTTGTTTGTTTGGTTTGTTTTTTTTTTTTTGAGGCAGAGCCTCAAGCTGTCACCCTGTATAGAGTGCAATGGCATCACAGCTCACATCAACCTCCATTTCCTGGGCTCAAGCGAGTCTCTTGCCTCCGCCTCCCAAGTAGCTGGGACTACAGGCACCTGCCACAATGCCTGGCCATTTTTTTGGTTGCAGCCGTCATTGTTGTTTGGTGGGCCAGGCTGGATTCGAACCCGCCAGCTTAGGTGTATGTGGCTGGCGCCTTAGCCCGTTGAGTCACAGGCGCCGAGCCAATCCAAATGCTCATTAACTCATGAGTGGATAAATAAAATGTGTTACAAGCATACAGGCATGGTGGCTCACACTTTAGCACTTTAGGAGACTGAGGCAGGTGGTTTGCTTGAGCTCAGGAGTTCAGGAACAGCCAAAGCAAGAGAGCAAGACCCCATCTTTATAAAAATAGAAAAACTAGCCTAGCTTTTTGGCCAGCACCTATAATTTTAGCTACTCTCAGGAGGCAGAGGCAAGAGGATCTCTTGAGCTCAACAGTTTAAGGTTTCTGTGAGCCACAATGCCACTGCACTTGACCCAGGGTGACGAAGTGAAACTCTGTCTCAAAAAGAGAAAAATATACATAAATGAATAAATAAATAATTGTCAAATTATCTAAGTAGACATTTTTCCAGAGAAAATGACCAATACGCATATGCAAAGATGCTCAATATCATTGGCTATCAGTGAAAGGAAAATTAAAACTACAACGAAAGACCAAGTCATACCAAACAGAATGACTATAAAAAAAAAAAAAAAAAAAAGACAGACAATTACAAGTGTTGTTGAAGGCATGAAGAATTCGGAGACCTTATGTACTGCTGGAAGGAATGTCAAATGATGCAGCTGCTTTGGAAAAGAAGTTTGGCAATTCCTCAAAAGGTTAGACAGAGTTACCATATAACCCAGCAATTTCACTCCTAGATATACACCAAAAAGAACTGAAAACATATGTCCACACAAAAACTCGTACATGAATGTTCAGAACAGCATACTCATAACAAAATGCAGATACAATCCAAATGCTCATTAACTCATGAGTGGATAAATAAAATGTGTTACATGCATACAACAGAGTATTTTTCAATAATAAAAAAAATGGATTACTGCTACATGCTGTAAGGTGAACAAATCTAACAAATCTTAAAAACATTGTGCCAAAGACAAAAGCCCACTGTTTTATGATTTAATTTACATGAAATGTCCAGAATGTAGATTAGTGATTGCCTAGGGCCAGGGGGGTGGGGTGGTCAGGGTGGTGGTGGTGGTGGTTGTTTGACAGAATATCTGAAACTGGGTAATTTAAGAAAAGAGATCTGCTTGGCTCACAGTTGTGGTGTCTGGAAAGTTCAAGATTGGGCAGCTACATCGCCTTCTACTCATTGTGGAAAGCAGAAAGGGTGTGGGGGTATGCACAAAAGATCACATAGCTGGAGAAAGAGAGAAACTGAGGAAGCCAAACTCTCTTTACTTTTTAACAAGTCACCTTCTCTTGTAAGAACTAATCCATTTTGAAGAGAGGGAAAATAGCCCCACTGTAAGGCATTAATCTATTCATGAGGGTGGGGCCCTGAGACCTAGACACCTTCCACTGGACTCCCACCACCCAATACTGCCACCTTGGGGATCAAATTTCAACATGCGTTTTGGTGAGACAAACCACATCCTAACTAGAGCAACATTGTTGGTGAGTATATGAGGAAACTGCCACTTTCATGCCCTGTCAGTATCTGGAGGAATTGATACAAAGTATCAGATTTTTAACTTACATATCATTTGGCCTAGTAAACCCACCATAAAGAACAAATATGCAAAGATGTATTTTTCTTTTTTTTGAGACCGAGTCTTACTCTGACACCCTCAGCAATGTGCCTTGGTGTCATAGCTCACAGCAATCTCAAACTCTTAAATTCAAGGGATCCTTTTGTTTCAGCCTCCCAAGCAGCTGAGACTATAGGCACCCACCACAATGCCTGGCTATTTTTAGAGATAGGGTCTCTGTCTTGCTCAAACTAGTCTTGGACCCCTGAGCTCAAGCAATCCACTGGCTTCAGCCTCCCAGAGTGCCGGGATTACAGGTGTGAGCACCATACCTGTCCCAGAGCATTTTTTAGTAATGCCCCCAAATCAAAAATACTTTATGTCCATCTACCAGCTGCACTTTTCAATTCTGACTCAATGCCCTTTTAATAATAAATATTTTATAACACTCCCTTTATAGTCCTGAAATGAAAGTCACAGATACCTACAACAAAATATACTTGTTATATAAAAGTAAAAGTAAGTAATTTATGACAAAATATGCATTTCATCATATAAAAATTCTTGACAAAAACATATTCTAGAGGCAGTACCACCGAGTTAAGAACTCCTTATCTATAGCAAATTGGGTAATTTATGATATATCCAAACAAAGGAATGATATATGAGTTAAGGTTAATTGACATATTGTTGAATCATAAAGCAACAATTCCATAGGTAGTTCTATTTGTATAATTATATAAAAAAGGGCTAAAAGAATGGTCACTAAGATGTTAAAGAGTGGACAGCAATTGTCTCTAGTGATGGGATTAAGAAGGATTTCTCTTTCTTTTCCTTATGCATTTCTACATTTGAATTGTTTTTTAAGAGATGAATTATCCATCACCCAGGCTGGGATGGGTGCACTGATGGGATCATAGCTCATTGCAACTTCCAAATTCTGGGCTCAAACATTCCTCCTGTCTCAGCCTCTTGAGTAGCTGGGATTACAGGTACACACCACCTCACCTGGCTAATTTTTCTATTTCTATTTTTATTTTTAGAGGAGGAGTCTCACTACGTTGCTCAGGCTGGTCTTGAATTCTTGGCCTCAAGCTATCCTCCCACCTTGGCCTTACAAGTAGCTGGGATTACAAGCACAAGCCACCACACCTGGTTGAATTTCATTTTTTTTGTAAAAATGAAAAAGTTTATGGCAAGCCCACATGGGAGAATCACAATGCATACCCCTTGGGTTCTGGAGCAAGGTTGTGCCATAGGCAGTAGAGACTTAAATCGCTTTTGTAAAATTGTTCTGGTCTTTTCTGGTGGCTGTGGAAGATGTTGAAGGAGTGGGCTCTGGTGACTGGATACCTTAGGCCATCTCTTGAGTGGCCTGGCAGCCATTGTGGGAAAGAAGGTACTGATGGGCAGGAAGGTGGTGGTCCTGCATTGCAAGAACATCAGTATTTATCAGCTTCTATAGAAAGAAGTTGCAGTACCTAGACTTCCCCAAGACCATGAACATCAACTTGCTTCACCTCCTACCACTTCCAGGCCACTACCACTTTTGGGCCCCTAACCGGGACATTGGGCAGAACCATATGAGACATACTGCCCCTTTACACCAAGTGGAGACTGGTAACCCTGGATTGGTGAAACTGTGGTCATTACAAATATGTATACAGTTGAAAAAAATACAGAAGGTGACTCCACTAACAAAATACTCAATGTGGCACTCATGGAAGGATGTTTTGTAAGAAGAAATGAAGGCATTCTTTGGTGTAATATTGAACATGGCTCTGAACTTGAAGGTGCAATTATTTGCCTATTTTACTGAATATTGGCTCAACCAAACCCCATTCTTCAAGGATGTTTTCTCTCATCTCCATTTTTTCCAAGTATTTTGGATGCTGCATTTAGTTAGTTCTTCCTGTAGTAGCTCAAGGGAGTGTGTGTACCCAAGAGAGCAAGATGAAGAACGTGAGTGAGTATATTGACAATAAATGCAAAGAACTTTGTGTACCAGGCTATAAGAAGAAATAGCCTGTTCAATTCAAAAAACTGATGGGTAGTTTTAAATATACAAAGTTTATGGGAAGAGTGGACAGAGCTGATCAGCACTGTGGACGTTAACAGATTTATAATGAAGTCTTACAAGTGGTGGAAAAAAATTATTCTGCTGGGCGACAGAAGCTGCAATTGTGAACAGCAACATCCTTTACTCATTAGATAAGGAGAGTGGATAAAAGGGCAGACATCGCTTTCTTACAAGAGAAATCTCATCACTCAGTTTGTGAGCAATGTGAGGAACAAAAATTCAAGAAGGAGGGAAAGACCATCATCTTCTGACACTGAGGAAAGGCTAAATGGGAAGATACATTTTATAATGCAAAAATGAAAAAAATCAACAAAGGACTGCATGGTTTGCAGCAGAAGAAATGAAAAAGGAGGGAGGAGAGAAACCCTTTTCTACTGTGAGATGAGCAAGAGGAAGCCTGGACTTTATCTTGGAGATTGCTTCAAGAAGTATCACAGTCAAAATAATTATACAAGAAATAAACAAAAATATTTTATGTAACCTAAAGTAGATAATAAAATTATTAGGTGAGTTTATATTTATGTTTTTCTCTTTAAAACTTATAGGCCTTGGCAGTGCCCGTAGCTCAGTGGGTAGGGTGCCAGCTACATACACCAAGGCTGGAGGGTTCAAACCTGGCCCAGGGCTGGCTAAAACAATGACAACTGCAACAACAACAAAAAAGCCAGGCGTTGTGGCAGGCACCTGTAGTCCAGCTACTTGGGAGGCTGAGGCAAGAGAATCACTTAAACCCCGGAGGTTGAGGTTGCTGTGAGCTGTGATGCCACAGCACGCTACCAGGGCAACAGCTTGAGACTCTGTCTCAAACAAACAAACAAACAAAATGAACAAAAAAACTTATAGGCCTATTGCCCACCTCTTTCCTACCCAGAATAAATAGGAGCTGGGGAGTACGTGGGTGGCAGAAAAATTGGATTGGAAAGGGTTAATTCTTTTACTATTATAAGATTTTAAAAATTCAAAATTGATTAATAAAGTGGATTTGTTGGCTTATGTAACTAGGTAGGTACCAGGGTTATTTGAAATCAGCGGCTTAATGACGTCAGTGAGAACCCAGTTTTGCGCCATCTCTCTGCTGGGCTTTCCACAAAGCTAGCTTTCTTCATGATAACAGAGTAGCTGCAGTAATTCCAGGGTTTGCAACTCACCCCTCATCATCCAAACAGAAACAGATTAAGCTTTTGGTAGCTTTATCTGAAGAACAGGAACAGGCTCAGAGTCACTGCTCTTTAAGTTTTATTGACAAAATTTGGCCAAAGGAATGTCTGGGTTTTCTAAACTACCCAAGAGGTAATAGGATTACTTTGATTTGTTTAAAATAATCAGACGTATTTCTAGAATTGGTGGTGTATTTCAATCTTTGCCTTTCACAGTCACATGGATGTTACACAAGGGGGGGAGAATGGAAGGGATGCTGTGAAGGCAAACTGTATTCCTTTGCTAGGGTTGCCATAACAAAGTACCACAGACTGGGAGGCTTAAACAACAGCCATTCATTTTCTTACAGTTCTAAAGGCTAGAAGTCCAAGATCAAGGTATTGGCAGGGTAGTTTCCTCTGAAGACTCCTACTTGGCTTGTCGATGGGTGTCTTTTCTCTGTCTTCACACAGACTTCCCTCTGTATGCTCATGTTTGTGCCCTTATCCTCCATTCCCTAAGGAGACTGGTCATATTGGATGAGGGTAAAGAGCTCTTTCTAATTTGATCACCTCTTTAAAGACCTTATCTAGAAATATGGCTATAGTTTGAGGTGTTTGGGTTAGGACGGCAACCCATGAATTTGGGGGTACACAATTCAGCCTATAACACACACTCAACATCAGCATCAATTACACATTGAAATTATGTTCACCTGCTTGACTGCTGCACTACATTGTCAATTCTTCAAGAGCGAGGACAATATTGTGTCTGTCTTCATACCACCAGTGCCTAGCACAGAGCCTAGAACCCATAGGGACTTAAGACAAGGTAACTGCTTATTGGGAACTGTCAAGGGTTTATTGCATTTGGCACGTGTGAGGTCACTGGTGACTTTTTCTGGGCACCGTTTCAGAGTGATGGTGACATAAGCCAAATCACAGTGAGCTTACGAGTGAATGGGCAGATTCAAAAATATTAAAATTAAAACCTATACAAAAGCTACCATGAGCAAGGTCAAAAGATAATTATTTTAAAAACCCAGTACCTGCATATATGGAATACCAAGAGTTAAGAACTTTAATATACACGGGATCATATAGAAATCAGAAAAAGATGAACACAAACAACTCAGTAATAAATAAACTCAGTAAAAAAAAAACAACAACATTCAAAGGCCGGGCGGTGCCTGTGGCTCAGTGGGTAGGGCACCAGCCCCATATACCAAGGGTGGCGGGTTCAAACCCGGCCCCGGCTGAACTGCAACAAAAAAATAGCCGGGTGTTTCTGGTGGGCGCCTGTTGTCCCAGTTACTCAGGAGGCTGAGGCAGGAGAATCGCCTAACCCCAAGAGTTGGAGGTTGCTCTGAGCTGTGATGCCACGGCACTCTACCGAGGGCGATAAAGTGAGACTCTGTCTCTAAAAAAAAAAAAAAATTCAAAGGCTATGAACAGTCCAAAAATATATGAAAAGAATTCTCACCAGTAATCAGGAAATGCTAAACAAAACAATAGTAA
>CAUYRH010043646.1:0-12582 GCA_963574655.1 Perodicticus potto | reverse complement strand
CATTCATGTTAATTGAGAGTATTGATAAGCCTGGTAGCATATTGGGTGTCAAGTTTTTTGAAAGACCAGTGGACATTTTTAATTCTTTCATCACTGTGGAAGTTGGGTTTTGATCAATAATTTCTGAGTGAGTTTACTTTGGTGGTAGAGCATTGTGGTGCCATTATGGAGGATGGGCCTGGGAATACCTTGAAGAGTTGGTTCAGTTATGGAAAATTTTTTCAATGTGTGAATGTCATTAAAGTATTTGACTTCTCCATCATAAATGAAACTCAGTTAAGGGGGATACTGGATGCTGGGCTGAAAGTTATTTTGCTTTAGGAGATTGAAGGTTGATGACCATCCTTTTCTGGCTTGAAAAGTTTCAGCAGAAAGATCTGCTGTCATTCTAGTATTCTTTCCCTTGTAGGTTATGATTTTCTTATGTCTGGCTGCTTGCAGGATTTTCTCTTTCATATTAACTTTGGTGAAGTTAATTACAATGTGTCTAGGGGATGTTTTATTTGGATTGAGTTGTGCTGGGGTTCTGAAACTGTCTGCTATCTGAATTTCAGCATCTTTTTCCATGTTTGGAAAGTTTTCCTCTAAAATCTCTTGGAGTAGAGCATCTGTGCTTTTCAGATCATTCTCATCACCTTCAGGAATTCCAATAAGGTGAATGCTTGATTTCTTGGAGTGGTCCCACAACTCTCTCAGGGAATGATCTGTCTTTGCTCTCCATTTCTCTTCATCTTTGAGCATTTGGGAGTGTTCAAAAGCTTTGTCTTCAATGTGCGAGGTCCTTTCTTCTGCCTGCTCCATCCTATTACTGAGGGATTCTACTATATTTCACAGGTCTTTGAGGGATGCAACTTCTTGTCTCAATTTGTCAAAATCTTTGGTGATTTTATCTTTAAATTTGTTGAATTCTTGAGCCAATTTTTGAATTACTCCTTGAACTTCTAATTCCAATTTTACTTCAGTTCTGTTAATCTTATTTGCTACCCAAATTCTAAACTCAATTTCTGACATCTCACCTATTTGTTTATGGATAGGATCTTCTGTTGCATCTCCTTTGTCATATCTTGGGGGAGATGATCTACTCTGGTTATTCATTTTGACTGAGTTTTTCCACTGATTTCACCCCATGGTTATTTTTCATCATTTGTTTAAAGAGGCTGGTAAGGTGGAATTAAATTGAGGGCTCCTGGAGATGTAATTAATCAGCCCTTTACAGAGTGCTGGGACTGGTGACTGTGGCTTTCCTCCTACAGCTTTACCAAGGTCCTGTTCAGTTCTATAGCCTGAGACTCTGGGGACCTGCTTGGTAAGGTGGGGCTAGGTGGGTCTGTCTTGTATTTAGCTAGACTCTGACCAATCCTAGTAGATTAGTGACTTTGGGTTGAAATCTCAGGTGTGGAAGAGTACAAGCAATTAAGATACCCTGTCCCCCGCTGGCAATAACTGAGAGAGGAGAATCAGAGCTTCCCTCTACAACACAACCAGATTATATTCGGGGAGTCCCTGGGTAATCGGCCCAGATCAAGTGTTCCAAACCAATTCTCCAAGTCAGCACAAACACCAGTCAAGTGGGAGAGCTTGACACTGACAGCTCAAGTGTGACTTGCTCAGGTGGTCTGAAGAGTAAGAAAGGCCTGCCAAGTAAAAGAATTATTCTCAGGGGAGGGGAGTTTGGGCCTGTTTTCCCACTTTGCATTACCATCACCCCCATCCCTGGTTACCCTGCAGGGCTGCAGCCCAGCTGTCTCTAATACTCAAGTACATCAGGGATTTGAACCTAAGTCAAAAAGGAGACAATGCCTCCCTGACCAGCGTTTCACTGCAACCTGTAGGCGGAACTAGTTCAGGCCTGATTCCCTCTGGTGATCACTAGAAACTGGAGAGTGTTCCACTTGTGTCTGTGACCAGCCAGTGGTTACTGTGGAGGAGTGTGGTTCTCTCCCTCAGAGACTATTCTTCTGCCTTGGCCATACTCCAACTCTGAAACCCCTACAGGTCAGGTCAGGTTCCCACTGTGTTCCACAGGATTAGGGAAGTTTCTCTCCCAAATTAGACCCCAGTGGGAGGGACCATGGAGCTGCCACCCCTGTCGGGGGTGGTGCCTATGGTCTGGGGTACTGCTGTGTGTAGGTTGTAGAAGCCCGGTGGGGAGCCAGAAGGTGGAGCTGCTGACCCCTGCCCTGGGGAGCTGGAAGGTGGAGCTGCTGGCCCCCAGCCAGAGCTGCAGGAGCCAGGAGGGGAGTTGGAAGACAGAGTCACTGGCCTTGGGGCAGCAGGTCATAAGAGCCGGGGGGAGTTGCTGGCCATGGGCTACGGGTCTCAGGAGCCAGAGGGTGGAGTCTTCAGCCATGGGCTGCATGGGTTGCAGGAGGCTGGTGGGGAGCCAGAGGGTGAAGTCATCATCTATGGGCTGCATGGGTTGCAGGAGCCAGGTGGAGTCTCCAGTGTGGGCCACATGGATTGCAGGATCTGGGCAGAGTCACTGACCTCGGGTCCTAGTTGCAAGACCCAGGTGGGGAGCTAGGGAGCCTTTGGGCAGTGCTCTGTGGGTAGCAGAAACGGGTTGGGTGTGGCACCCACTGCAGTCCCTGGTGGTTGGTGGCTCGGTCTGCACTATGGTCTTTCCAACATGCGGCAAGTCCACGCATCTATTAAAGTTATAATTTCAGTGCAACTGCCCCACCCTAGGAAAAATCTGCCACGCATTCTGGAATTTACAGGGGATAGTCTTCCAGATTGCCAGGAGAGGGTGGAGGGGTGGATTGGGAGTTTGGGAAGGTAGGGAGAATATTAGATCAACTTTTGGCCCAGGCAAGAGACTTCCTAAGCTTGCAGCGGTATCTCTCTGTGGAGGGAGTCCCAGCCCTTGGCCATTCTCTCCCCTTTGGTGAAACAAAAGGTCCTCTGTTCTCTATTCACCTCAAGACACTCTCATGAGAGGTGGGAGGGGAAGGATTCCTATCCTCTTTGGGATGGGTTTTGTACCTGATATTTATTTCCTTTCAAGTCCCAGCTTGCCTCAGCAGGGGTGATATGGACCTAACCATCCTCTCTCTCAGCTCAGCTCCCAGTCTTCCACTTTATTGTGTTGTTTCTGGCCATTATTTCTCCCTTTGGATGGTGGGAACCTCTACTGAAAGCTGGCTTCAGTCAGCCATCTTGCCTATCCTCTGGAAACTAATGAAATCTTAAGAAGTTAGTTCCAATTATTGTGGGTATAATTCCAGGTTGCATTCCCAGTGTGCTGACACAAAAGTTCTTTAAGTGTAACCCCTTTCCCCTTAAGCCTTTTGGATTTCCGTAGAAGAACTCAGAACCTGAACTCAAAATCTTCACATAGGAACTTTGGACTATTCACAAAGGTTAAGTTCTCTCTTTTTTTTTTTTTTTGAGATAGTCTCACTTTGTGACCCCTAGTTGAGTGTCATGGTGTCATAGCTCATAGCAACCTCTAATTCTTGGGCACAAGCAATTCTCTTGCCTCAGCCTCCCAAGTATCTGGGAATTCAGATGCCTGCCACAATGCCCAGCTATTTTTTAGAGACGGGGTCTCACTCTGGCTCAGACTGGTCTTGAACCTGTAATTCAGGCAATCCACTCTCCTTGGCCTCCCAGAGTGCTAGAATTATAGGCATCAGCCACCATGCCTGGCTCAAAGGTTAAGTACTTTACCAACACTATTTTTAAATTTTTTTCTGACTAATGAAAGGTGAAATTATGGGGCTTAAATACTGTAGCATGTGGAAAACTTAAGGGACAAGAGGATTTTTTTTTTTCAGTTTTTGGCTGGGGCTGGGTTTGAACCCACCACATCTGACATATGGGGCCGGCATCCTACTCCTTTGAGCCACAGGCACTGCCCTGGGCAGGAGGATATTTTTAGGTATGAAGAAATGGGAGTTGAAATAATCCAAATTAGAACTATTTAAGAGGTTGGTCAATGTAGCTGATTTCACCATGATTTGGATCCTCTCATTTGTGTGGACACCAAGACTCTGAATCCAGGCTGGTGGGAACCACCGGGACAGAGAATCCAATGATGCCTGTGGTGTGGCCAGATCTGAGGCTCAATTCGAAAGGCAGTGGCCTCAGTTTGGGGAGGGCCCTGAGCACCGCAAGAAGGAAGTGAGATGGGGTGGTTTAATGGTTAAGTCAGAAACTTGCCTCTGTATCCAGCTTCACTTCCTCCCAGCTATGTGGTCAAGTCCCTTAACCTTTGTAAGCTTTGGTTTTCTTTTTCTTTTTTTTGAGACAGAGTTTCAAGTTGTTACCCTTGGTAGAGTGCTGTGGTGTCACAGCTCAAATTCTTCGGCTCAAGTGATTCTCTTGCCTCAGCTTCCCAAGTAGCTGGGACTACAGGCACCCACCACAATGCCCAGCTATTTTTTGTTATTGTTGTTGCAGTTGTTTTTATTGTTTTAGCTGGCCCAGCTGAGTTCGAACCTGCCGGCCTGGTGTATATGGCCGGTGCCCTACCCACTGGGCTATGGGTGCCACCAGCTTTGGTTTTCTTAATGGTAAAGTGAGTTCTGAGCCAATGCCAGGCCCACAACAAAAGGCATAATCATTATCACAATTAAGAGACAACTCAGTGGTGATAGTGAAGCCTGTGCACCTACAAAACCCCAGCAAACCAGGAGGCAACAGTTAGGATAGGCTCAGCACAGAAAGGCCAGGAGGCCTGGGCAGCCCAGGGGGAGGAAGGCTCTCCACTTCTCTCCATGCCCGGGCCACCCGCCACTACACTTTCCTTGTTTCAGGCTCTCACCATCTCCCTGGGACCTCAGTGGTCTCCTGGCCTTTTCTGACCATCTCTCCTGCAATCCATTCTCTCTAGTGCTGTCAGGTAATACTTGACCAGGTTGTCAATCTGCTGAAAAGACAACAAGGGCTTTAGCAAGATCTAGCCCAGACCCTTTGGCATGGCCCGTAAACCTCCCATGATTTGGCAGGTACATCTATCTTTCATCTCACCTGAATGCATAGCACACAGGAGAGCCCTGGAAGGCAGGGAAAGCCAGCTTTGCTTTGTAGCTTCTCAGCTGATAAGACACCTGCTTGGGGACAGACACTGTACTTGCCTAAGAATTTACCTTATATCAGTTCTTACCTTTCACTGTGCGTTAGAATCACCTGGGGAGTTTTTAAACTTTCCCAGTGCTCAGGCCACACCCCAGGCCAATTATGTCAGAGTCTCTGGAGCGGGTTGCAGGCATCAGAACTTCTAAGCTCCCCTGGTCATCCTGAGATGCAGCTAAGGCTGGGAATCACATACAATCATTCTTGCCTTTTAAAGGAAAGAGTCTTATCACGTGTTTGAAATCCAAAGATGTCAGCCTCAAATTCTAATATCAACCACCTGCTAGTCATTGCTGACTCTGGGAGAAAACATTGATCAGTTTCAGAAAGAGGATGTCAGGGAAGTGGAGATGCGTGACCAATTCAGGAAGCGGGAGGTCAGCTCAGTCTCCCACAAAGCAGGTGGTTTTACGGAAACCCTCCTGAATGTCAACAAGCACAAGCCCTCATGGCATGGGCAGCTCTCCATGAGCAGCCTGGCCCTGGTCCAGCTGGGCACAGAAGGACCAGCACAGGGAGGGAGGAAGTGACTCAGGGCTGCCCTCTCCCAGACAACAGGACGGGGCTGTAACCTTTTGTGAAAGGACAGGTAAAAATAGCAGCAGCACTTTAGGAAGAACTCAGAATTTTTAGATTCTGAACCATCTGATTATATAACTGAGGGTAAGTGATCCAGGGAAGGGCAGGAAACTATTATTTATTGTCTTTTAGTGTCCTGGGCTAGATGATCTATGTAAGTCTTCTAACTTAATCCTCAAAACGACCCTGTGAGGTTGGTGTTGTCATCCTGGTTTTTGTAAATGGGGACCCTGTAGCTGGTGAGGGGAGATGACAAATTCAAATCACCCAGCTTGCAAATGACACATGGGACCAACCCTGGTGCGGTTGTGTCTGACCTTTCACGCTCTGGCCTGCCTCTGGCCCAACCCCAACAGTGACACTCTGGGTAGGTATGAATTACTCCAGGAGCTAGGGCTGCCTGGCTGTATCCTGGTGTCCAAGCAGAGCTGCAATGAGAGATGGGAGCAGGGCTGGGTGTGGGAAGCTTTGACTTTTAGGCTGACGTCAATGGCTTGTATCCTGTTAGAAGCAGAAGCTCACTGAAAGATTTTTAATGCTGGGGTTCAGGGAGATTCATCTGGCAGTATTACTTTTGGTAGATCTGTGAGGGAGTAAGCAGACCCTAGAAAACAAGTTGGAAGACTCCACAAGTACTCACATTGTGGTCTCTAGGTACTTTCACCAAAGGCAACCAGGACTCCTTAGAAATATAGCCATTTCCAAGTCTAGAGCAGGAAATGTACAAATTGAGGCAGAAAGAAAAGCAATCAAAGATTAAATTCCTGGGGTTGTATTAAAAGAACACAGGCAGGTTCAGTGCCTGTGGCTCAAGTGGCTAAGGCGTCAGCCACATATACCTGAGCTGGTGGGTTCGAATCCCACCCAGGCCCACCAAACAACAATGATGGCTGCAACCAAAGAATAGCCAGGTGTTATGGCGGGTGCCTGTAGCCTCAGCTATTTGGGAGGCGGAGGCAGGAGAATGGCTTGAGCCCAGGAGTTGGAGGTTGCTATGAGCTGTGATGCTATGGCACTCTACCCAGGGCGACAGCCTAAGGCTCTGTCTCAACAACAAAAAAAAGAACATAGGCAACTTAAATGAATTCACATGAAAAAGGCCAATAATCCCATATATTGATGGGGAAGAGAGATGAACAGAACCTTCTCTCAAGAAGACAGATGAATGGCTAGCGAACATATGAAAAAATGCTCATCATCCTTAGTTATTAGAGAAATGCAAATCAAAACCACCCTGAGATATCTTCTAACCCCAGTGAGAATGGCCCACATCACAAAACCTCAAAAATGCCCATGTTGGTGCGGATGTGGAGAGAAAGGGACACTTTTACACTGCTGGTGGGACTGTAAAGTAATACAACCTTTTTGGAAGGAAGTATAGAGAACCCTCAAAGAACTCAACCCTAGACCTCCTGTTGATCCCTGCAATCCCATTATTGGGCATCTATCCAGAAGGGAAAAAAAAAACCCCTTTTATCATAAGGACACTTGTACTAGACTTTTTATTGCAGCCCAATTTATAATCGTCAAAATGTGAAAACAGCCTAAATGCCTCCCAACCCAGGAATGAATTAACAAGCTGTGGTACATGTATACCATGGAATACTATTCAGCCATTAAAAAAAAAATGGAGACTTTACAGCATTTGTATTAACCTGGATAGAAGTGGAACACATTATTCTTAGTAAAGCATCACAAGAATGGAGAAGCATGAATCCTATGTATTCAATCTTGATTTGACAATGACAATTAATGACACGATGGGGGTGGGGAAAGGGGAGAGCAGAGAGAGAGAGAAGGAGGGGGGAAGGAAGAGCAGAGAAAGGAAAGGAGGGAAGGGGTGGGGTCTCAGTGTGTGACACATACACTCAATGAATCCTCAACAATAAAGTTTTCAAGAAAAAAAATAAAACACACAGGCATCTACCTTATCATATAGGACGAGGGACTGGCAGACATGATGTAACCCAGATGTCATGCAATACATGACACTAGCACTGTCTGGATGTAACTCATATCTAACAAAACCACCAGATCTAAGCATAACCTACAGGAAACGCAGTGGGTGGAAAAACGTGTTAAATGGCAGGAGCCATCTTCCCTCATTGCTGGGAATGAGGTAGGCAGGATGGAGGTATATGACCCAGACCCCTCCCGTGACAATCCTGCACAGCTCTGGGTCCTTTACGAGATTGTTCAGTAAAGAACTGGCTAGACATTCATCAGGCATCAGGATAATTCAATGTTGGGAAGAAAATCAAGTCTTAGATACGCAAGCACTTAAGACCAGCATCTTAGAGGATGAGAGAATGAAACCAGTTTAAGTGTTGAGGGCCTTAAATAACAATAACTTAAAAAATAATAAAAAATAATAAAGTAGCACATACTGTAATCTCTTTCCAATGTTCAGGTTTGACACTTATCACACTTCACACACACTCACACTATAACCATCTTACACTCTTACTTGGAAATCAGACTCTTTGTGAATGTGCACCATCCTATAACCTTGCCCCAGACTCCATTATAGACTGCTGTAGATATCTCAGAAGATTTCTCAGCTGAAGAAACAATAAAGCTAATCCCTGCCTCTTACTCTATTTCTTGTCTCTTGTACCCCAGAATGTAGCTGTAGAGATAATGAGGGTGCAGAGAAGTAATGATTTTTTTACAGCAATAATGGCCCTTACATTCTCCTACCTCTTTGCACATACACACTCTGCCTTCTCACCTATGACTTTAGATCACCTATCCACGCTCTTTTCCAAGCCATCCAACCACTTCATACTAAATGACACCCACTCTCTTAAATCCAAAGATATTCTTCCAGAAATCATTCTGCCACATTAATTCATTTTTCCTTCTCTTTTGAATCTTTGACATCAGTATAAAGCATGTTATTATTATTTATCTTATTAAGATATCATTTTCTTAATAAAGATTAGAACAGAGATAAATGAACTAGAGAATGAAGAAATAATAGAGTAAAGCAACAAAACCAAAAGTTGGTTCTGTGGAAAGATCAGCAAAATTGATCAACAAACCATTGAAAAGATCAACAAAACTTTAGCTAGATGTATTAAGAAAAAAAGATGGAAGTTTCAAATTATTATAATTATAAATGAAAGTGGGGATATAACTGCTAATTTGTACAAACAAAAAAGATTAGAGAGTACTATGAGAAATTGTATGTCAACAAATTGAATAACCTAGATGAAATGGACAATTTCCTAGGAACACAAAACCTACCAAGACTAAGTGATGAAGACAGAGAAAATCTGAATAGTAACTAGTAAAGAGATTGAATCAACAATAAACTATCTCCAGACAAAGAAAAGCCCTAGACCTGATGGCTTTATGAAGAAATTCACCCAGAGCAACCAGGGAGATGTAGGAGGGAATTTGGACACCACCCCCATGAACCATTCTACCCTACCAATATACCATCATTTCCCACCTGAACCTTTTTTGCCTCCCCCATTTTATAAAATCTGCTGCCACAAAGATTTTATAAAACCTCAAATATCTGACTCTATCTTTTCCTCTTGGTAAAACTCTTTGCCGTGGTTCTCCCTCCTCAGGACCTTTGCACAAGCTGCTGTCTGCGAGCTGGATTCCAACCTCATCTTTGCAGTGTATCTTAGGGTTACATCCCTTCAGGAGCTTTCTCTGACTCCCTTGATGAGTTCTAGGCTCCCTAATGTACACTCTCCTTATTTGTGCTGTGGTTGAAAACCTGATTTACCTCTTAGATTCTCAGTCCCATTAGGACAGGAGCCATACATGTTTTTCTAATCATTGAATTTCTAACACTAATAGAGCATAACATAGAGGAGACTCAATAAATATCTAATGAATAAAATAGGTAAAAGAGGAATAAGGAAGGCAGGTGGGAAGGAAGAAGCTGATGGCTTCCACCAAGTTCAGTCACCATGGCAAATCCTGGGGAACATGAAAGTACTGAACCTTTGTGTACTTAACTATAGTTGTATAGCTGCATTGCAACTGAGCATAATTAACCAGTGTCTGTGGTATGTGATATGCACACATACATGATATAATTCAGTCATAAGTTTGTTTACAAAAAGTGATGTTATAGTAAGAAATTGGATCTATACACACAATATCTAATAAACCTGCTAATCATATTTACAAAGGCAGCTACCAACAACTGAACTTAGATAATTTAATATCTCCTAGTTTGTGCCAGGCAGAAGTAATACTCAGGGAATGTTCCTTTCTGGAGGTTTTAGGGGGAAAATCCACATCCTGCTAATTTGGGTTATTGGCAGAATCCAGTTCTTTGCTGGTTGTCAACAGAGGGTCATTCCCATCCTTTAGAGCCACTGCATTCCTTGGCTTATGGCCCCCTCTCCACATCTTCAAAGCCTGCAATGGTGGTCTGTCCCTCTTATGATTTCAATCTCTCTTCCTTCTCTTTCACTGCAGCTAGGAAATGTTCTCCACTTTTAAGGACTCCTGATTATATTGGGCCCATCTGTATAATGCAGGCTAATTTCCCCATTTCAAAGTCCTTAACTTTAATCTCATCTGCAAGTCCTTTTTTCCAAGAAAGGTATCACATGCTGGAGGCTGAGAGGCAGACATCATTGAGGAAGGCCATTATTCTGCCTACCTCGACGAAGTTTCACTGGATTCAGGCAGGGTGAGTGCTGAGAGATTTTCTTTAGAACTTTGAGTGAGCTCCTCTGTGAACCAAAAAGATATACCTGTAATCTCTCTTGCCTTTGCTATTTCTCAGAGAACTCCTTTATATTTTAGAAAACTCTCAAAGAACATTATTACCCTTCTCCACTGAGTTTTACACCAGAGCCTCAATATCATTATTTTATTCCTGAACCCTCTTTTTTTCTTAGAGTCATCAATTACAATGTATGTTGCTTTTCCTTGTTGTATATGTGTATTCCCTTTCTGTTAGGCTTTTAAGAGAGGGTCTAGAGATCATAAATTTCCCTATTTTTTTTCCAGAGGGGAAAAATATGTCTCCAGCAGAAGAGAAAGAGTTTTCTCACTTGCCTTCTGTTTTGTTTCCCTAGACTTTTAAATTTATATACAATCCTTGCATTCTGATGTTTCCACAAGGGCGTTTTTAAACAGAGATGCTTGTGTAATGTCCTTGCATCTTGACTTCATGTTGTGAGTATAGCCATAGATCAAAAAAAACCCGACCAGAACAAATGTTTGACTTTATATCACTGGATTCTTGCATAGTTGACACAATTAGCCATTAAGAAACTGAAACCATGAATTTTAAAACAGCCAAATTAACAAGCACGTTGACAATTCTATGGAGTTCTTGGTGGGGTAAAAACCAGATGCTTTAAGATTTGACATTAAAGAAAAAAAAGAATATATCACACATTTATCAGTTCAGTTAAATAGTCCCTAAATTTAGTATCCTATTTCTTGTCATGTGCTAAATTTACCCACGATATTGAAGTCTTTCTGTAGGGAAGTGTTTAAGGTACAATGCCAAGTGAAAAAAGATTACAAAATAACACAATGTGACTTTTAATATATATTTCACAGTATAATTTTTCTATAGTCTATAAAACGAAAAATATAAAACAGATATACATATATAATCCATACACATGAATGGCATTAGATCAAGATGATAAACTGATCACCATTTTTCACCTTCTCTCTAATCCTGAATCTATTAAAATAAAAAGCTATACTTGTAAAAGAAGAATTTACAACAACTGAAGAAAACATGAAATGAAAACATCATCAAAAGACTAGAATGTCTTGAGAGACATTCCTGGAAAGAAGATATAAAATGAATGGGATGAGACTGATGACAGGCATGAAGAAAAAGCCCAAAACTCCCCTGAGGGAACAACCAATTCGGAGAAATTCCAAACTCAGAGAGAATGGAATGGAAAGGAAGGGCTATGGAGAAACCCTTCCAGTGACTAATAAAGAACCAACTCTGTCCACTCTCCCTGTTTATGCCAACACATGTGTATGATTCTTGCTCGGAATCTGAGTACCACACTCTGAAGCAAGCAAACTTCCTGCCCTAAAGAGACGTCCTGGTGTAGGGGCCTAGAGGAATAGAATGGCAGAGGTTGAGAGAACTCCAGACTGCTACAATACTCAGGGAGAGAAAATTGAAAAAACATCTCTGTTCAGGGAGGAAATAAATACCTTAGCTTCACACCACCCACACGTTGACACTATTGCTACAATGTCTCGTGGCATCGCTGTTGCCGAGTGAAGGGTATTGCCAATTTGCTTCTGTTTCTGTTGTAGGTAGGAAATCACTCTGCAGGCAATTTCAATCTGACAACTGATGCTTTTCTTCAACTAGGGAAATTTTCTTTTATTTCTTTGATTGTTTTTTCTGTTTTCTCTGTTCTTTCCTTCTGGAGCTTCCATCAGTGAATATGTGAGCTCCTGGCTGAAGGCTGCATGTCTTTTAACTTTTCAATCATATTTTTCTTTTCGTTGATTTTTTGTTGATTTTTATTTATTTATTTTTATTTTTTTAATTGTTTCAGGTTCATTGATGGTACCAAGAATTAGGCTACAGTGTTTGCATTTGTTAGGTAGAGTGTCCTGCCCCCAAGAGGTGTGCCATAAACTGTAACCCCCATTCTCCTCCCTGCTCCCTATCTCTGCTCCCTCATTACTCAACCCCACCTTGGACTGAATTGAGTTTTTCTCTTATGTGGGCATATATCAGATAGTCTACTGGCTTCATATTAGAATTGAGTACATTGGATTTTTTTTTAAATAATTTTATTAAATCATAACTGTGTACATTGGTGCAATCATAGGGCAGAATGTGCTTCATATACAATCAGAAACATTTTGATCGTCCTGTGAGAGATAGCCCTCATAGCATTTTCTTAATCACTATATAAAGACATTGATACTCTACATTTAATAAGTTTC
>CAUYRH010043644.1:0-31807 GCA_963574655.1 Perodicticus potto | reverse complement strand
GAGGCTGAGGCAAGAGAATCGCCTAAGCCCAGGAGTTGGAGGTTGCTGTGAGCTGTGTGACGCCATGGCACTCTACCAAGGGCAATAAAGTGAGACTCTCTCTGTCTCTACAAAAAAAAAAGAAAAAGAAAAAGAAAAATGGTCATGTTTGTGACTTTGACAATCCTAATGTTTTTGTGTCAAACATGATCACAGAGTGATCCTGTTTTTGTCCTGATCCATCGCCTTAAAGAATAGCCTTGTCTCACGTTGATGTCCTATGAAGTGGTTTATGTTGGAAAGGATAACACCAAGGCCTTGCTGTCAATGTCAGGTCAGTGTCTGGCAACACCAAGGTCTAGCTGGTAGTCCCAGGCCAACTTCCAGCTGTCAGGGGCAGCTTTGCTCTTTCTCAGAAGAGGGGGCCAAGAGAGATATGGGTGGATAGGATTTCTGTTTTCTGGGAACTTAGAGAGTTGCTGTTTTGTCAAAGACAAATAAGGTGGCAGGGGGTGGGGGTGGGTGGGTGAAGAGGGTTAATAGGAATTAACTGTGGCCAGCCATGGAGGTGGCTCAATGCCTGTAATCTTAGTACTCTGGAAAGCTGAGGCAGTGGACTGCTTGAGCTCAGGAGTTACAGACCAGCCTGAGCAAGAGCAAGACCCCCACTCTACTAAAAATAGAAAAATTAGCCAGGCATTGTGGTGGGTGCCTGTAGTCCCAGCTACTCAGGAGGCTGAGGCAAGAGGATCATTTACGCACAGGAGTTAGAGGTTGCTGTGAGCTATGATGCCACTGGCACTCTAGCCTGGGGCAACGGAGTGAGACTGTCTCAAAAAAAAAAAAAAAAAAAGAATTACTATGGACACTGTGTTCCCATGGTTTTCAAGAAATATAAGTAAAAACTTGAGCAATTTTAAAATGGTTTTTTGGTTTCTGAGCTGTGTTCCTTCTGTATCTATATGGTGCTGCTCTGAGACCACATGGATCAGAGCCTGACAAGGGCCAGCTTTCAAAGCTACTGTTTTAAGGCCCAGAGTTCCAGCTCCAGTTGAAGCTGATGCCTGAATCCAGATGGTGTTTGAAGTGAGGCCAGGAGATCACCACTCTTAGAAACCAGCTCAGATACCTGCTGCCTCCACCCCCAGAAAACTCAAGAAGACAGAGCTCTTCAAGCTCTTTAACTCCTGGCCAGAATTCCCAGTCCTGGTTATTACCACCCTTGGGCAACTTTATCCACCAGGGATGCCATCCTGGGAGGGGATGGTCCCTGTGCCCAGGTCTGCTGATTCTGTGGTAGAGTGCGGGCTGCTGAGGACAAGAGCAGAGATCTGAGAGCTGGAGGTGGTGGGGGAGGGGTCCAGTGAGGGGCCCCCAGCTTGGGCCAGGTCGTTATTCATAGGGTAGTTTTGGGAAGCCTGAAGGGGAGCCTGAAGACACAGCAAAAAGAAATACACAGTGACAGAGGCAGGTAGAGAATTCTTTGGGATATGGAAGTCTGTGAAGGTGAAGGCCTTGAGAGACAGACTACAGCCATAGGGGGCATGCATATGACCAGCATCCAAGGACCCACTTAGGGGAACTAAGCCGAATACACAAGTCCAAAGGCTTGCCCATGTCTTCCCTACACTCTAGCAGGCCAGAGGGCCTAGACCATGCTGGGTAGAGAGAGAAATGGAAAGAAAGGGGATAGGAACAGGAGACAAGAGACCGTGGTGGCAGTCAAAGAGTTGAGTTTGGGAATGGGTGTTTAGGGAAAAGGTTAGAGGAAAGAGGTTCCCAGGGATAGGGCCCAACCTGAGTGGGTCTGTTTTCTTGGCAGGCTTGAGAGGAAAAGGGGCAGTCATCTGGCGCGCTGAGGACCTGGCCTGGACCTCCCCACAGAGGGGAGTGTCAGGGTCCCCAGGGACCTGGGCATCGAGCATCACAGCCGCTGGGGACTTGTGGGCCTGGAGGCGCAGGAGGTGGGCGGGCAGTCGTGGTAGTCACCCTCCTTCTCCCCACGCCTCCGTTTCTCTGGCCTGGGGCGAGAGGCCGGCGCCCGGGAGGGAGAACAAATGTCCCGCTCGGGCCGGGGAGTGTGCTCGCCAGCAGACTCTAGGAAGGGGCGGCAGCGCCGCCGCTCCACGCTCCCGCCCCCGGTGGCCGGACGTGGCGCCTCCCATGTGGCGGCGGCCGGAGCCTGGAGGTGGGGTCCGGAGCCTGAGCCCGGGGTTCTGATGTCACCGCGCGGCCGCGGACGCCCAGGAGCGCGTCTCCGGCCCAGCCACAGGTACGCGGTGGGGCGGGGAGCCGGGGGCGTGCGGCGGCGGGGGCAGCCCCGGGGCGACGAGGCGGAGTAGGGGTGGCTGCGGGCCGCGGGGCAGCCTGTGCGTCGTCTGGTCTGGAGGGGTTGGTCCTGGCGCCGAATCTGATTGCGTTTACTCCTGGCCGCGGTGTGGGGAGGAGACATCCCCGGCCGGCTGGGCGAGCTGCTGCGGGGCCTGCGTGTGGCCTGAGCACGCGGTGGGGTCTTCGCGACCCCCGGCTTCTGCCCTTCCTCGCGGAGCAGCTGGAGAATCCAGGTTCCTCTCGCGCGGGATCACCCTGGCCCTCTGCACGCGATCTGAGCCCTTCTTCCCCGACGGTGAACCCAAGAGGAAAGGCCGAGAAATGCGCGGGTCAGCGACCATCCATTCTCCAGCCTCACCGCGTGACTCTGCCGCCCCCTGCGGTCGCCAGGGCCTGCGCCTCTTTTCCTCCGGTGCCTCGACTCTCAGAGCTTGAAGCCCAGGTACCATGGTCGGTGCATGCCCGCGGTCGCCTGTAACCAGGTGTCGCCAGCACCTTGCGTTTCCCGTGCTTGGCACGGAGCTAGGGTCTCTGGAAATTATACATCTGGGTTGCAGCGACCGCCGAGCCACGTAAAACAGGCGCTCACTTGGAGCGCGGACGCTGCATGGGGTGCTGAGACGGCGCGGACAGGCTGGAAGGATGGGGGAACGCTGGGAGCAGGGGTAGACACGGAACTTGCCAGAACACCCACTTGTCCAGACCTAGCCTGGGGTTCTGGGGTTCAAGACGAGCCCGGGACCCAGGAACTCAGTCTGGCTGGGAGACTGACGTGCAGACAGCGCCCCCAGAGTGAACCCACTAATGAAGGAAGATCAATTGGGAAGGGGGCGACGTGGACAACCCCTCTGTAGAGAGATCAGATGTGGGGTGGCCTTTGAGAGAGGTACGATTTAAATCCTTATCATTTGTTGAATTTGAGGCTGTCTGTTCTCGGCGCCGCTTCAATCGGTTTACCTGAGTCTGTTCCCACTGCCTTGGAGTGATTTTATCTGCTGGAAACTGTCATCATGGATTTCCCCCAACAACGCCTAACTAACAACCTGGGTCTGCCTGCTTGCCTGGCCCAACCTCTCTGCGCAGCTCCAGGCCAGACTTACCACAGACTGAAGGGGCACTGGACCCCTTTGGCCAGTCCCAGCCCCAGTTTCCTCCTTTCACACTGCTGCCTCTACCACTCAGACCCCTAGCTCTGAATGCCAAACTCATTTTTGTCTCCTCTTCCTCTGTTGCTCCTTCATTCCAGTGACAAGTGTATATCAAATATTTCCCTGTCTCCCCAGAACCCCAGTCTGGTAGCTTTCTAGCAGAAATTCAGTGCTGCTTTCCCTGCTTTGGTGAGACTTGAGCTCCAGCCTCTGGCCTTCTGTTCAGCATAGGTGCCAGCTTCTGCCATCCAGCCCACAGCTGACACTACCGCTGGGGTCAGGAGGATATGGCTGCCCCCAGCCACAGCGGCTTGCTGGACTGGAAAAGGCTTCCTGTAGCCAAATGTGAAAACTGCTGTTACACTTTTTGCTCAGGCCCCAAATACACTAAAGCAGTTTGGCCCTCCTGGCATAGCAGGTTGTTCAGCATGTGAGGTTGATGTCCACATGGACGTCGTTCTTCTGGGGCCACCAATGCAACAACATCCTCAAGACAAGTTAGAGTCAATAAGAAAACAGATATGTATACATATTTTTATGGACCATCCAAGCTGTTTTCATTTGGTGAATTCTCAGAATCCTTTATTAACACAATAACTCATAAATAAGAGACTTTCATAGATTTTCAAGGCCTCACTTGAGGAAACATCTTTGTATTTGGCCACCCCTGTCTATAGGTGTGGCAAGTCAAAGTAGACAGTATGAAGTGTCCTGAGCCAGGGTAAACTGTGCTCCCAGGCAGGGTTCAGGACTAGAGGGAGAAGCTGCTGCCAGGGAGGACTTCCCAGAATACCTTACTGTCCTGAAGTTTAGAGAGTGGAAGCACTTTTCTAAAGAAGTCCCCAGGCTTGAAGGTGAGGGCCATGCTTAATGGGCCTTAAGATGCCCCCAAGTGGGTCATGTCAAGATGTTCTGAGGCCAGGCCTGGTGGCTCACACCTGTAATCCTGGCACTCTGGGAGGCCGAAGCAGGTGGATTGCTTGAGCTCAGGAGTTTGAGCTCAGCCTGAGCAAAAACGAGACCCTGTCTCTACTAAAAATAGAAAAACTGACGCAAGAGGATCACTTGAGCCTAAGAGTTGGAGGTTGCTGTGAGCTATGACATCATGGCACTCTACCCAGGGGACAGCTTGAGACTCTGTCTCAAGAAAAAAGATGTTCTGGCCCCCGGTCTGCTGAGAGGCCCTCCTGGGTATGTTGCAGGTACTGCCTCTCCCTCTTAGGAAAAACCATATTTTTATACCACTACACCACCACCCCCCAGACCTAATTAGCAATCTGTAATAGTTTGGGCCTCAGGAAAGTGAGTAGAGGGTAACGCTGAGATCCAAATAGTAAATAGGAGGATCAAACAAGCCTGCTTTTTTGGTCCCCACCCCAGTTGCTTGTGACCACCCTACTCTGTGCTTCCCACCACGCAGTTCGGGAAAGGAGTCTACTTTCTAGTTCATGGGCCCTCAAAGTCTACTTTCTAGTTCATAGGGTGCCTCAGGTTCCCAAACCTCAAAGTTGCTCTTACCTTGACCCAGACACACACACACCCAACTCTTACCCTTGATACCCCTCTACCACTGGGACTGGGGGAGTATTGATTTCTGGCCTGTCTCACTCTGTTCCTAATAATGCATGAGTAACCTGGTCAGTATTCATGGTGACAAGTGCTTCATCTATCCTGTCTTCTTTCTCTGAAAACCCTAATAGGTAGGAGAGAAGGCTAAGGAGCTGTCTTCCTTCTCTACCAAGGCCACCCCTATATCTACTTCCTGCAATTCTGTTCTTTCCCTTCCCATTCAACAAATATTTAACACTGACTATATGCCAGGCATTATGCTGGACACTGAGGGTACAGTGAGGAATAAAAGTAGGGCCTGTCCTCAGTAAGCTCAGGGTGGCATTAGGAGGACAAATCACAAACAAGCCAACTATTACAGTGCAGGGTGATGGGTACTGTGAGGGGGGGAAGCTCCGGACACGGCAGGAATCCAAAAAGGCCTGGAGACCTTTCACCCGAGCCCGACAAGAGAAACAAGAGTAGCAGGGCAAAGAGGGGGGTCAGCAGTCATTCCTAGACAAAAAGCCAAGTCTTAGAAGCAGGGACCATATTATTCCCGAATCTGCCAATATTTTGCCGGGATTTGGGGATTACTGTTTCCCACAGTGGAGGCTGAGTTTTGTTAAGAGGATTCAGGCAGCTGGGGGCCTGAGGACATGGCAAACTGGCTTTCAGCAGGGTTCTAGGAAAGTGATTCTGGCTGCAGTGAGCTTGGAGGCAGGCCCAGATTCCAGGCAGGGCACTGCCACTCACCAGCTGTGTGCCCCTCGGCACAATCATTTTCCCTTCAGAACCACAGTGTCCTCATCTGTAAAATGCAGACAGCAGTTGTGAGGATCGAGATAAATATTTATGTAAAGTACCTGGAACATAACAAGCACAGAGGGAGGAGAGAGAGGGAGGAAGGGAGGCTGTCAAGTTGCCCAGGCCCCTGTCCTGGTTCTCCTCCCCACTTTTCTGGCTCCCCTAGATCTCAGGTGTTTATCAGGGAAAGAGCACATGGAGAAGCTAACAGAGCTGCCAGGAAGCAGCCTGGGTGGAACGGGACTGGGGAAGAAAGGAGCATGGGTATGGCCTCAGCTCTGTAGGAGGTACCAGGATAGAGGCCCTGCCATGGCCCAGGGGAGCTCCAGCAGGGAATGTGAGCTGCGGCCCTCAACCTCCAGAGTTGCTCCTTGGGACTGGTCCTACTCTTCATGTAATCCCTGACCTCAGGTGACCACCAAATTCCAGGAGAGGGGGGATGCCGGTACTAGGAATAGTGTGACCATAGAGGAGACCTGTAAGCGCCCAGCTCTCCGTGGTGGAGGGGCCAGCAGGCTGTTCTGAAGTTACCTGGAGCTCCTCACCACCACTCCATCTGTGTTTGTCCAGGACCTACGGAGCCAGCCAGTTTCAACGCCCATCTGTGCAGCCATGGAAGCCCTGGGTGCTGGGGGCGACCGCGCCTCTCCAGCCTCCTCCACTCGCAGCCCGGACCTGAGGAGGCTGTCCGTGCGCGCAGACTCAGCCTACAGCTCTCTTTCCGCGGCCTCTGGCGGCCCTGAGCCGCGCTCGCCGTCGCCTGGGGCTGACCTCCTGCCTTACCTAGACTGGGACTACGTACGCGTGGTTTGGGGCGGCCCGGCCCCCGCCCGGGCCGATACCGTCCCTCGCGCATCACCGCGGCCTGGGTCCGCGGTCGCTCCTCGCAGCGAGCCGCCCTCTCCGGAGGTGCAGGGGGCTCCGGGGCCACTAAATAGACACGCCACCCCGCTGCTTTATGCGCTGGCGGCGGAGGCTGAAGCTGCCGCGCGGGCCGCAGAGCCGCCCAGCCCGCCGGCCTCGAGGGCTGCCTACCGCCAGCGACTGCAGGGCGCGCAGCGGCGCGTGCTGCGGGAGACGTCCTTCCAGCGGAAGGAGCTCCGCATGAGCCTGCCCGCCCGCCTGCGGCCCGCGGCCCCCGCGCGGTCCCCGGCGGCGCACTCGCGCTCCGCCTCGCTGAGCCACCCTGGTGGAGCGGTGGAACCGGCGCCCTCCCCGACTCCCGCGTTGGGCACCGCCGGCCGGGGTGGCCTCGCCAGCCAGCAGCGGAAGTGGTGCTCTTCGGAGCCGGGAGAGCTGGACCGCGTGGGTCGCGGCGGTACGCCGGTGGGGGAATGCATGCGTGAGGCCTGCTCCAGCTCTGGACTCGCCCGGCCCCAGCCCCAGGAGTTGCAGCATCCCGCGCTGGCTGAGTTCAAAGATCACCAGATAGAGTGGCTGCTTAAGACCCAGCCCCAAAGAACAGCGGACCAGCACTCCGGATCCCTGAAGCTCGCTGACGCCTATGGGCCGGCCAGTCAGAGTCGGAGCGCTCCAGGCAAAGTCTGGGATCCCTGGGAAGGTTCAGGAGGGGCCATGCCCAGTGTCCAGGTATGGAAGATGGGGGATTCAGGCTGGTGGGGAAGGGGGCGCAGCATCTGGGAAACTGAAAACTCCAACAACGTTTCAGTCGACTGTTCACCTTTCCCAGGCTATTCTCCAAGGAACAGAACCCCCCAGACCATTGTTTCAGACCAAATTTTCCAGGTGAGAGACATGGGCCACTCTGTAGACCAAGTTGGGTGGGGGGAGCAGCTTTCATAGATCTTGCCTGAGAAAGGAGAGGAGAGGGCCCCCTATTTACTCTCAGTTTGAGCTTTGTCTTTTGCACACTGAACACCCTCCTGTCTCCCTGGTGCAACACCAAGAGCTTCCTTCCTGGTCACTGTGGTCAGTGTGGGGTCCCTGCCTCTAGGTTCTTGACTCAGAAGGAGACTATGGTGGTGTGTCCTGCAGAGGTCCCCCAGTGCAGCCCTGCTGACTGTGAGCAAAGGGTCTCAGAGACCTGCATTGTGTCTGCCCAACTCCCCTCTGTTTCTGATGATGACGTGTTCCTGGAAGAAGCCCTCCTGGTCAGAATGAGATCACCACCGGACTCCCACGCCCCCCAAGGGCTCTCAACCAGGTGCATTCCCTCTTGCTTCCAAGCATTGTGTGACACCTCTCCCTGAAACACATCTACAAAATGGCAGAGAGGCAGGGAACCCTCTCCTAACTGGAGCCTGGGAGCCCAGATGGTGGGTTGGGGGCAGGCAGCCTTTGGGGGATACCCCTCTTCTGTGGCCGGAGCTTTTTTTGTTTTATTGTCTCTTCTGCTTCCAGTGTTCCTACCTTTGACCAGCAGTATGGAGCTGGCCAGGCTAAAATCTCCCCAGAAGATACCCTCTATAAGTACCCAGGAACTGCAGGGGCAGAGGACTGCTGGCAGGGAGCAAAAGGTTCTGCTGATGTTTCCAGGCCCACAAGCTGTAGCCCCTCTGGGACTGCAAATGGTGATATCCCAACTGTTGACCCCACTGGACTGCTGACTACTCACCCCCCAGCAGCTGCAGAGAGTGATCTCAAACTTCTGCCAGTTGATGCCCCAGAGCCCTCTCACCATTTTGCCCTGGCCTGGGCCACTGGCCAGCCTGGTTCCAGGCCAACATGGCTCAGTCAGCACCTTGAGGAGCTGGTTCAGGAGCTGGCCAGACTGAATCCCTCTTTGAGAGACACTCTTGCCTTCCAGCCCAGCTCAGAGCCACCCGTAGGCCTGCTGGATGGGCTGATTCCTTTAGCCGATATCTGGGCTGTAATGAGGCCAGCCTGTGGAGAGGCTGGAGAGGAGGCTGCTGGTACTTCTCAGTCAGGGTGAGTGAGGGGCACCAGGAACTTCAGATTATAAGCACCTGCAGTCTGGGGGTAGAACAACCTAACGAGGTCTGGCTTTGTCCCCAGGTCTTATCAATTTAGCTTTACCCAGTTCCCGCCAACTTCTCAGGAGGAAGCAAGTATTGAAAACTCTGCCACCCACCCTGTGCCTGACCAGCCACGTGACCAGGGGTTTCCAGAACCAAACAACAGCATCCAGGCCAAGAAAGTAAGCGTGGAGGAGTTGGTGGAGGCTGGGTGGGGCAAAAGTCCAGAATCTGGGCAGAGAGGTCAGGGGCCTAGCAACAGCTTGAGTCCCCATACCCTCCCTGCAGGTGGAGCTAGCCAGTCTCCTCCAAAAGATGCTGTGGGACCTTAATTCCGAGCAGGAGCGGCTGCAGGGGGCGGCCCAAACTTTGGCCAGGAGCCAGGCGGCTCTTGAGGCTGTAGTGAACCAGGCCTGTGAGCCCCGGGAACTGGAGCGGTTCAGCCGGTTCATGGCCGACCTAGAGCGCGTGCTTGGCCTCCTGCTGCTGCTGGGCAGTCGCCTAGCCCGTGTGCGCCGCGCCCTGGCCTGGGCGGGCTCCGACGGAGACCCTGATGAGCGGGTAAAAGGGGTTCAGGCAGGGGTGAGCAGGGCGGTTGAGGGGTCTGTCGTCTGGAACCATCCCTGGAGCGGTGATGCGGTCTCCCTGCTCCCTGCTCCAGGCTTCTCTCCTGCAGCGACTCGAGCTCCTGCAGCGGCAGCAAGAGGACGCCAAGGAGCTGAAGGAGCACGTGGCACGGCGTGAGCGGGCTCTGCGTGAGGCGCTGGCTCGGGCACTGCCGGTGGAGGAACTGCGTGCCTATAGTGCCCTGCTGGCTGGCAAGGCTGCTGTCCTGGCCCAGCAGCGCAGCCTGGACGAGCGTGTCCGCTTCCTTCAGGACCAACTGGACGTGGTCAGTAGCGACCTTGGCCATCGTCCTCCGTCTCCCAGGCCAGCCCGTCCCCCAGAGACCTGTCTTCCGGATAAGCAGCCCTTACCTCCTCCCCTTACTTAGTTACGGGTGGTTGGAGGAAGCATCCCTACATCTCACCCACATAACTGGGTGATGCTGGTTTATTTGGTGCTTTTCCCTTGAGGGATTGGGGAGGACCCAGTCCAGACCTTCCAGAATATTCCTTCAAAGTGTTCTTATGTGGCCTTACCCAAATCTGTGGGTTATTTGGTAACTAACTTATGGTTCCTAAAAACTGCAGTATTACCCCATTATGTGATGAGAGAGGGGCTGTCCCCGTTGCTTGGAGGGAGGAGAGGCAAGTCTGAGGAGCACTTCAACTTAAGGTGCAAAACAGCCTTTTTTTTTTCCTTTTCAATAAAAAGTAATAAGAGAAATGTCTGTGTTACCTGCAGCACAACTGGGGGGAGAGGGGGGAAGGTGTTCTTGTTTACAAACACAGGCATGGCCCTGTCTAACCAGAGCAGAAGGGGCATTTGTTGGCAGAGTATCAGTATTTGTTGGCAGTGATGCTAGGAAGCCTGGAGAACCAGGTGTGAAAATGGAAGGGAGCAGGTAGATACTGGGCCCCCACAGACTGCTGTTAGCAATCTGTTCTGGAATCTACATCACTACTGTGAAAACCTAGGTCTGATTGGCTGACTCCAGGGTTCCTTAGTTGATTTTAGCCAAACTCCCACCTTCAATAGTGAAAGCAGAGGTCATCCTTCCCTTCAGGACCCAGCTATAGGGAATTCTCCCCAAAATGAAAATGGGCTCAGATGCTTGTCCCTAAATACCCTGACAAATAAATGTCTGATATACTTGGACATTTGGGGACATTCATTCCAAGACTCAGGAAGAACTTTTTTCCTTTTCCAATTATGTATCAAAACTGAGTTTATCCTCCTATCCTCCAGAGACAGCCAGGCCTGAAGATGGCAGCGCAAGGTGGCAGCTGAAGTTGTGGGGCGAGGGACCTGGAGGGGCAGCTGTTATTGTGTGCCAGCAAGGCTGATCTGGGGGGGTGGCAGTGGGAAGTAAGAGGCTGGGTGGTAGGACACCTAAAACAAACTCCTCTATTTGTATACTAGCCCTGTGTAAACAGAATCACAGGTTCTCAGATACACACGTGAAAATCTGCTACAGTATTTGTAGCTACAAGTCCCAGGGACAAGAACATTGTCATTATTCTGCAAATATTTGGTGTATTTTTGGAAGTTGGGCACATTAAAAGGCATGTGTATGTGTATTGAAAACCAACTGACCCCAAAGTGAGAAATTTCTGCTTCTGGGCTTGTTTTCTGATGCGTATTGTCACTAAGTGCAACTGGTTGGGAATTTTAAATGGTCTTATTCATACCAAAAGCATTAGTTATAACAGTTGCGCTATTGAGCACAGAACAATGCTCACATTGTGCCGTTTTATAAAAAACATATGGGGCTCCTGCTGAGGCCATTGCGGGTTCTAACATTATGCTTTGCTTTTCTCCTTTGAACACTGTGGGCGGGGCGTCCGCTCCACCGTCTTCAGCCAAGCACGCTCGCTCAGAAGCTACTAATTGCTGCCTTTCCCCACTGTGCGGTCCCCATTACATTCTCCCATTGTGATCTTCTCAGGACACATTTGACGTCGTCCATTAAGCCAGTGGGAATTGTGTATTTCAGACAAAGCGTTCCCAACCCTGGCTGGGCGCGGGGAATGGGGGAGTGAGGTGGAGGTGGGGTCTGCCACCTTCCTATAAATGTGGACTTTGCTTCTGTACTGAGGTTTTCTATGGGGAAATAAATCTGAGGCTTCTGTGCTCATTCCTGCCAGATCCGCGAGAACTCCAAAAGTAAGACCACACTTCCTGCGCCGGTCCTATTGTCTTGCCTGTCTCCTTCTTGCATCATTTTCCCCTCCCATATAGTTATTTTTTCAGAGGTCCAGAATGAACTCGTCACAGACGTTCCAGGTCCATACTACAGACTTCCGAGACTTTTCGGGGACCAGAAAGCCGGGTGGATTGGTCCTCCGGGACACTGCCAGCAGGGGGCACTGTTTTCCTTATGGAGAAGGATTCTTCCCACGCTTTGCCTCCCGCAGCCTCCCCAGCTACCAGGCCCTCTGGGCTAGCTACAAGGACTTTACCTTGCCCTCATGAGAGGAGACCCTATTAGGCCTGGAAGCCGGACGTCGGAGGGAAATTCTGGCCAGCCAGGCAGGAAAAGTCTGGCTTGCTCTCCTTCGCCACTAGGCCTTCGTTGAAAGGTTGTTGGCTACTGAGAAACGGGAGAGAGGGAAGGTGGGGATGTTGATCTCGAGCATCAGCATCAAAAGAGCCTTACACGGTTTCCCAGGCGGGAAAAGGGTTACAGGGGTCTCTGTTGGGGTTTCTGCCTCCCACCCACTTCAACCGCCCGCGCCCGGGCCCGCTCGCTGCGGCGCCCCCCGGCTTCGGGGGCGGGCGGCTGGGGCTGGCGTTGTTGCCGGGCAACAGGCAGCCTCGCGGTCGCCTCCCGCTCGCCTCATGCCGCCCCCGCTGCTCCTCCTAATATGGATTTAATTAGTGTACTTTCAGCCTTCAGACTGTAAATTGGAAATAGAAGAGGAAATCGGTGTTCCGCAGCGCCCCAAACAGGCGCACAATCTGTCTCGAACATTCCGCATGGCACAAAGTGTACCTCTGCGAGCGGCTGGCGTCGACCTCGGGAAACCTCACGGGGACAAATTGCCCGGCTGTTCATTCACTTGTAAATCACAAGCTTCTCAGAAAATTTAGGTCGGAAGAGGTTGAGGGCCTCAGAAAGAGGTGAGAGGGGGGTTTGGGGGCAGGGGAAGACCAGAAGCTGCAGTTGCAATAAAGCAATCCTCTCTAGGACCCTTGTCACAGACTGACTACTGCCTAGGTCACATTGGGCGTTTACCTGTTGTCTCTGATATTTAAATCAGCACCCACTTTCTGGGAGAATTATTTTTCCCCTTTGGAGGAGATGTGGGGATCTCCCTGTCTCTTGCTTCCCTTTTCCCTGAAGGCACACCCGAGGCCACCCCGTTTTACAGGTTGAAGTCCAGAGGTGTGGCAGTTCCCAGCTACGGGTGAGGCCTGTTGAAGGCAAAAGGCTATCTGGAGGGCAATAGAGAATCTAATCATGAAACCATTTTAAATGGTTAAGTAATTTCTTCCAGGAAAAGGCCAAAAAAAGAGTGAGGTTATGGGTCCGGGGTAGGCCTTAACTGTGTTGAGGGCTGCTTTCAGCCCAGCTGGTTGAATGGCAGCGGTTTAGCTCTTGAAGGTGGGAGTAGGGATGCTAGGAATGTCACTTAAGACAGACATTATTGCTACAGAGGGTGCAAAAAAATGTATACACATTTTTAAGAAAGGAAAAACTATTAAAATTGTAATGCTCAATATATACTGGTAACAGTTATCTTGTATCTCTTGTAATTGCAGAAGTCAAACATGACTTGAGTATTACAATTTTAATACAGTTTTCCCTTTTCTTAAATGTGTTAACATTTTTTGGCACTTTAACTCAAGTGATATGACATACAGAACATGGGCTAATTTTTCTTCTTCTGAGAATACATTTTCCCTAGCAGAGTTGTTTCTAAATACAAATACTAACATGATAAAAGAACGGTGGACTTGCCAAGCAAATCCACAAGCTAGAGCTGTTTGGAATGCAGCCATTTACCCACCATGGAACCAACTCTGCACTCCTGGTAATATTTCAGGTTGGTGCTGCAATTTATAAGGAGTTCCACCTACTTACTCCATATGCTCTTCCTTCCCCACAGCCTGAGGTATGGCCTGCCTTCTGTCCCACAGTAAAGGAGATGGGAGGTTAGAGAATTGGGTGACTTGCCTGACCTCACTAAATGAGTAAAGGGGCAGAGATGAGACCACCCTACTTCCTGTGACAGCCTCAGGAAAAGAGAACCACGATGCTATCCCAGCATCAGGATAATATCCAGCCTCTCCACTTACTAGTTTTGGGCCTGAACAAAGAATTACTCCCATCTCTCTAGGCTTCAGTTTCCTCATTTTAAAACCAAGATATAAATAGTATATACCTTATAAGGTTGTGATTAATGCCTACAGAGTTTTGAACTGTGCTCAGCACTTGATAAATGCAGTACACGCATTGCCCTTGATCTTTATTAGGGTAAGTGCAGCATGCTCAAGAATTATCCCCAACCTCCACTGAAGACAATGTAAAGCTTTATCAAAAGGCTTGCTATGCATATGACTCATACACATCTACATTAACAATTAACTTCTCCTCCATTAAAAGGAATGATTCTCCTCCTGACAGTTACCAGCTGAATTGCCTTAACAGTAGAAAGCAAGATGGGGTTGGGATGGGGAAGCTTTGACCTCCAAGGAAAAAGCAGTGTTTTTTTTTATTATCACTTTACCACCTTGGTTAAAATTTTTTCTTTCTCTATGTAGGTCATACCTATGTCTGTGACCTTATAACCGTGTCTCCATCTGTCCTCTAAGTTTGTCTTGTAGATCTTCAGCTCAGATTACTATAATTGTACCTCTTACATTTTTTATGCAGAGGCAGATTTAATTTGCATTTTAAAATAATTTATGCAAATTAGCAACAGTCCCAGGCAAGTGGGAAGGTTCAGATTAGGGTCTACATTTATCTGTATTCTTGGCTACCATATCCATGGGTGGTTGACTCCTTTACCTTGCAGAGCAAACCAAACTCTTTTAAAAACAGAATGCTTCAAAGAGGCAGAAGAGAAATGAAGGAAAAAGGAAAACGTGAAGAAAAACAAATACAATAATAAAAGCTGGAGAATGTTTAAGGGAAGAACATCACCACATAAGCAGGAACAGAGGACTGTTTATTTCATTGCTTAAATCAAAACATTCCATGAAGGACTGCCTTAAATAATTTCAAAGCGTTAACTGATACACATGGGGAGAGAATGGCCCGTTACCTTGTGCCACAAACACTGTTTAATATAACTAATGACATGCAAACACAATTTGACAAATTAGAACATATCAGAATATGATAGAAAAATGGCTGTCTGAGCAAATATATTCCACATCTTTAAAACAGGAAATAAATACATTATAATTACACTGTGTTGAACCTGGGAAGTCTCACAACCCTACAACCTCAATTTACAGATAAGAATAAAGGCGAAAGGAAGTTAAGCCACTCATCCAAGTTCACTGAGCAAAAAGATTCTGTTTTTGCTATTTTGGAATAAGTTCTCTGCTTTTAATGTTTTTTAAATGGATATCATATACTTTTTGTTTGTACAGAACTTTCTTTTGTTGTTGTTGTTTTGAGACAGAGTCTCACTTTGTTGCTCTGGTAGGATGGTCTGGTGTCATAGCTTACAGCAACCTCAAACTCTTGGGTTCAAGCAATTCTCTCAGCCTCCTAAGTAGCTGGGAATATAGGCATCTGCCACAACGCCCAACTATTTTTAGAGGCAGGGTTTCACTCTGGCTCAGGCTGGTCTCCAACTTATGAGCTCAGGCAAACCCACCTTGGCATCCCAAGTGCTGGGATTACAGGTGTGAGCCACCTTGCCCGGCTGTACAGAACTTTCATATAAAATACTTGCTCTTTAATTGTATCCATTACTATTTATTTATTTTTCCATTACTATTTAATCAGTTATTTTTCTTGTGTAATGCATTTTTCTCTTTGAATATTCACTTTATGGCTAAGCTGGATTTGGAAACCACAGATTCAGAAACATGATACAAAGGTGCAATTCACAAATCACAATTTTATTTTATTTTATTATTATTATTTTTTTTGTGGTTTTTGGCCAGGGCTGGGTTTGAACCTGCCACCTCCGGCATATGGGGTCAGCGCCCTACTCCTTTGAGCCACAGGCGCTGCCCACAAATCACAATTTTAAAAAAATTAAATATTCGTGCCAAATCAAAATAGTCACCCACCAGTGCCAAACACTCATTTATATTTCACTATGAAGAAAACTACAATTTAAAAATATTTGCCAAAATGTTTCTTTTCTCTTTGTCATCTTTACTCCCAAGATGCACTTGTTTCCAAATATTTAGCATTCACAGTACAATTAATACATTCATAATGGTCACAATGATTATTCTGCATTCAAGACTCTCTAGAATCTTGATTGCCTCAAATGAGGTAGATAAATTTTAAAGAGTTTGTTGGTCGGGACAAATTTCCTTTTGATCTTGAAAATCTATTTTTTAAATAGAATTCCAAAACATTTAGCAAAAAATTGAAAATGTCTGAGCACTTTGCCTAAGAGTGGAAAAATATAATTTCAAAAGGGTATTATGAAAGTTGCTTTACCTCATTTCAATTTAAAAACAGAATAAAAGCATCAAATTACAAAACTACCACATATCTTAAAGCTGACAAACAACATTAAACCTTCAAATATATAAAGAGACCCTTGCTGTAGTTCTGGCTTGGGATTGTGTAGGTACTGTAGGCATTCAGGGGCCAGACCAGCTGCTGCCCCTTAACCTTTTATCCTAAATTTCAAGTCTCATGAGTTCAGGCCTGACTACTAGAGTTCTTCATAGGAGACTCTTACTGAGATCTGGAATCTCTGGAGACAGGTCAAACTAGAGACAGAAACTGGAGGTGCAAGCCCACTTGGGTAAAACTGGTTGCAGTGGACAAAGCTGGAAACAGAACGGGGCTGCAAGTATTGGGCCCCAGCCTTGGGTAGGCTTAGACTGTGTGTGTGGGAGGTCTGGACAGATCAACCAAGCCTAGCCCCTGGGACCATCAGGTTGTGGGAGGCAGACTGGGCACTAGACCAGCAAAAGGCCCCGGAGTAGGTCGACGAGATATTTCAGAGAAGGCTGGCAGGCCACCGCGGATCTTTGTCTTTTTACGTGGAGCCATGGGCGAGGCGCTCAAAAATTTGCTGAAGGAGCTGGACTTCCTCAAGCCTCGGGCCAGGTCCTGGAGCATCATGTCGTCGGCCAGAACACCCAGAAACGCACTGGTGGTGGAACCGAGGATGGTGGCAGCTACCTGCACTGGACGCCGGGTCGCAATACTACCACTTCCACCGTCGGTCGCGTCTGGCTCTGACGTGACTCGCAGGCCCGGGTCGCCGAGTAGGCGTCGCAGCGCATAGGAGGAGCCGGGCCGCAAGTACTGGTAAGCGCGACGGCCGCTGTGGTCACGCACGTGCACCTGTGCACCTAGACGCACCACTAGCAGCACGGCGGCGTCCTCGTGGCCGTGCAGAGCGGCCAGGTGCAGGGGTGTGTAGCCGCCGTGTGAGCGCGCGTTTACGTCGACTGGCGCGCCCCCACGCCGCGCCACCTCCACCACCTGCAGCGCCATCTCTCGGTCGCCGCTCTTGGCAGCCCAATGCAGGGCCGTGAAGCCAGAGATGAAGTCGCGCTTGGCCGCCAGGCCGCCATCGCGCAGCAGCATCCCATGGAGTTGGTGGGTCCAGTGACCACTGGCCGCCCTCACAAGCCACTCGTGCTCGGACGGCTCCAGGGGCACGGCGGACGGCGGCGGTGCGGCGGGCACCTCCTCGGTGTCTGGGCTCAGTAAACGCGGGCCAGCTCGCGACAGGCGCCTCAGGTGCGGGGAGCGGCCGGGGCCCAGGCTGAGGCCCAGGCCGGACTCCTCTACGGACAGCCGCCTTAGCAGCAGCGGGGAGCTCCGCGGGCTCGGTTCCTCCGACAGCTGCCGGCGCAGGCCCTGGTCCTCAGCTCGGAGCCGGAGCGCGCTGGGGCCCGGGACGCAGCGCACCGGCAGCATGCAGGGCTTCTGCGGCGGCGCGCGCTGGGCGGCAGGCGGCGGGGCTGGCGGCTCTGCGCTGGTCGTAACCTCCGACGGTGTCCGAGATGGTGGGGACATGTCTGCGGAGAGTCCCTCTGCAGGCTGAACTAGCTGAAACGTTGGCACTTGGGGGTCGGCGGGGCCTCCTGGCTGGGGGTCCGAGCCTGACCACAGCTCCTGAGTTGGCTGAGTGGGCTCAGAGGCCGGAGCCCCGGGGCCGTCTTGCGGCTCTGATGGCTGGGCCAGGTCCTCTGGCAAGTCCACCGGCCGCTGCACGGAAGCCAAAGATAGAGCTCTTGGGGCTGAGTGTTCTCCTGGAGAGACAAGAGTGGCCTGCGACAGCGGGGCTGGTGCCGCGGGGGTGCAGGAGGGCAAGGGCCCTGGTCCATCTGGGGACCGTGGCTTCTTCTTTAGCACAACAAACTTCACGCCGTCGAGCTCCTTCACCACGGCCACGTCGTTGACGTACTGCTTGAAGCGGTCCCTGCGGGCGGCTCGGCCGCGCGGGTCGCCGGCGTCCAGCAGCGGCTTGAAGCGGCTCAGCAGCTCCGCATTGGGCACCTTGCCGCCGCGCTCTTGTAGGAAGCCCAGCACTGCAGCCTGGCTCACCCCGGCGGCCGCGGCCGCTGCGGCGGCGGCTAGCGCCATGGTCAGTCCCTGTCCTGGAGGGGGGCAGGGGTCACCCCTCCCGCTGTCTCTCGCTTCCCGGCCGCTGGGACAGGTGTCCCCCAGGGACGCGCGGGAGCGGAGGTTTGAGAGTCTCGGCCGCCTCGGCGGCACTCACCTGATCGTTATCACCGCGGCGGGACGGGTGTGTACCCGGAGCTGCATCTTGGTCACGCCCACGCCGCCTGGCCGCTGTGTCGCCGAGCGAAGGGCGCTGGGGGCCGTGGCGAGAGCCCACTGCCAGCGCCCCGCCGGGCCCTCAGCCTTTGGAGTAGGTTTCTCCCTTTATATTCTGCCCAATGGGCGCCGGGCTCCATCTCCCCCACTCGCGGTACTCGCCTTACAGGTGACAGCTGCCACCAGCAATGCGGAGGGACTGGGGGAGCGGAAATCCCCCCGCCCCAACCTTGGAATTAAAGGCGCAGCGCACATCGGCTCCCGGTTGCTAGGTGGGTGTGTGTTCTCTAGCTATGCTGCGGACCAGAAGGAATGGATTTTTATTCTTTTAAGAAATATTTAACCACTAAAAATACCTGCCACGATTTAAAAGCAGCAATTGTTTTTAAAAAGACATCAGCACCTCAACAGTTTTCCACTGAGTTTCATTCAGGGGGACAGCTTCATTCAATTTACAGTAAAACAATTCGCTATGCATGCCATGCTCATTAAAGGAGGCTTAGAGAGACGATCTAAAGAGCAATTTTCTCATTATAAAATAATACATTTTACATAGAATTTTGGGAACAAAATCACTGGAAAACATAAAGTAGGAAAAAAAGTCACCTGAAATCACCATTAACATTTGAAATATCACCACCACCCCCACACACAACAACAGGGGCAGTCTATATTTTTAAAACTTCATTTAGTCCACCTAGTTTGTGCCAGGATCTTTTCCAGAAGCAGTATATCCATTAGCAAGGAAGTTTAAACATACACACCCACAACCTGACCTAGTGGAGCTCATATATTGGTGGAGAACAGAAGTAGAGTAAGTAATATGGTGAATCTGAAAACTATAATATGCTAGATAAATACTGTGGATAAAATATAGCAGGGAAAAACAGATGGGGGAATGTTTGCAACTTTGAACTGAATAGTCAGGGTAGGACATGTTATGAAGGTTACAAAGGAGGATTTGAAAGAGATCAGGAAGTTATATAGATAAGGAAGAGTTTTCTTATCTCAGGGAACTGCTGGGGCAAAGGTGGAATTAGTTTTCTTTCCTTCCTTCCTTCCCACAGACAGTCTCACTCTGTTGCCTTGGGTAGAGTGCTGTGGCATCATTATAGCTCACAGCAACCTCAAACTCATGAGCTTGAGCCATTCTCTTTCCACAGCCTCGGAAGCTGCTGGGACTACAGGTTCCTGCCACAATGCCCAGCTAGTTTTTCTATTTTTTCTATGGTGCCTTGACTTCTCTATTCTTCAGTTTTCTACTCTGTAAAGCCAGGATGAAAATCATGCTTTACCTCCTAAGGTTGTTGTGAGGATTAAGTAGGAAAACAAAGACAAAGCACTTAGAATCATGTGTGGCCTGCAGTAATCATTCAAATTATTATTAGTGGGATAACCACTTCTGTTATTATTCTTTGGAAAGTAAAAGAACAGGTTCGGCACCTGTGGCTCAACAGGCTAAGGCGCCAGCCATGTACACCTGAGCTAGCAGGTTCGAATCCAGCCTGGGCCCGCCAAACAACAATGACGGCTGCAACCAAAAAATGGCCGGGCATTGTGGCGGGCGCCTGTAGTCCCAGCTACTTGGGAGGTGGAGGCAAGAGACTGGCTTGAGCCCAGGAATTGGAGGTTGCTGTGAGCTGTGATGCCACAGCACTCTATCCAGGGTGACAGCTTGAGCCTCTGTCCCAAAAACAAAAAAGTAAAAGAACAGGCTCAGCGCCTGTAGCTCAGCGGCTTGGGCGCCAGCCACATACATCAAGGCTGGCGGGTTTGAACCCAAGCCGGGCCTGCCAAACAACAACAAAAATTGCCGGGCATTGTGGGGGGCACCTGTAGTCTCAGCTACTTGGGAGTCTGAGGCAAGAGAATTGCTTAAGCCCAAGAGTTTGAGGTTGCTGTGAGCTGTGATGCCACAGCACTCTACCAAGGGTGACAAAAAAAATGAAAAAAGAAAATAAAAGAACAGTAAAACGTGAAGGGTCTCCCTATCTCCAATCCTAACCCCCACAGGCAATTTCTGAGTCCAGTCTTATCTCCTGGATGCATACAATTTAAACGTTTTCCCCCTCACTGTATATTGTGAGCATTTCTCCCCAGTGACAGTAACTATTCTTTTAAAAAGATAAATATATATTTAATGATAGCATCAATTAAATGCTGTGTTATACTTTGTTTTCTTATTTGTCTATATTGTTTCTAATTTTGAATTCTTATGAATGGTGCTGCTGATATATAAAACTTTATGTACTCTTCCGATTAATTCCTTAGGATAGAGTCCTACAAGTAGAATTATTAGGTCAAAGGATATTAATGATTTTTAAGACTCTTGAAACTTTTAAATTATTTCCCAAATTTCCTTGAAAGTACCTTGTTTTTCTCCTCACTGACATTAAGTAATATCTTTTAATTTGTTAACTTCAAATGCAAAATTGTATCTTCCTCCAATTCACATTTGTTTTATTATAGCAGAGTTAAACTTTCCCTCTTATTGTGTATTTGGATTTGTTCTTTTGTGAATTGCCTTTCCCCTATTACCGATTTATTAATATTTTGCTTGTTTATGTGTGGTTATTAACCTTTTGTTATATGTTATATTTTCCCAGTTTGTCATTTGACTTTTTTTTTGTGAGACAAGAGTCTTACTATGTCACCCTCAGTAGGCGTCACAGCTTGCAGTGACCTCAGACTCTCAGGCTTAAGCAATTCTCTTGCCTCAGCCTCACCACAAGGCCCGGCTAATTTTTTGTTGCAGTTGTCATCGTTGATTTTAGCTGGCCCAGGCTGGGTTGGAACCCACCAGCCTCAGTGTATGTGGCCAGCACCCTACCCACTGAGCTACGGGCGTCGTACTGTCTTTTTATTTTCTGATGACATTTTCTTTTCTTTTTTTTCTGATGTCATTTTCATTTTTATTTTATTTTTTTTTTTTTGAGACAGACTCTCACTTTGTCACCCTTGGTAGAGTGCTATGGCATCACAGCTCACAGCAAACTCAAACTCCTGGACTTAAGCGATTCTCTTGCCTCAGTCTCCCAAGTAGCTGGGACTACAGGTGTCCGTCACAGCTCCTAGCTATTTTTAGAGATGAGGTCTCACTCTGGCTCAGGCTGGTCTCAAACCTGTGAGCTCAGACAATCTACCCACTTTGGCCTCCCAAGTTCTGGGATTACAGATGTGACCCACTGCACCTAGTGACATTTTCATTTTTAGACATCTTTTTAAATTGTAAATACTGCATCCTTTTAGCTTAATGTAAGCGCAAAATAAGACAGTATATCTCCCATTTAAAGGAGAACCTTTAGGATCGATATACCCTGTAGTATCAATCAGTCTACATCAGAATGATTGCAGTGCCCTGGGAAGAAGTCCTTGTGTTTTTAACCTATGATGATAATCAGTTACCATTTCTGTCTAAATATTAGCCCTTCTTTAAACCTACCTGAAGCCTTCTGCACCTGCCCCAGGTGTATCATGCTCTGCACTTCTTCTATAATTTATTTTAGCAAACATCTATTGAATGTCTTTGGGTGCAAGGCAGTGAACCAGGTACTCTGGAAAGAAGATAAAACTGGCCTTTAAACAGCTTACCACTTAAGCAGAAGAAAAAAGAAACATAAGATTAATTATATTGCATAGCCAAATGAAATGAATGCTGTAAATGCTTACCAAAGGGTTAATTCTAGATGTAGGGGAAGGAGAGGACATAGGAAGTCTTCAAGAGGAAGGTTGTGAGAACAGGATAGGTGGAGGCTTGGAAGTGGGACTATGATGGTTGAATTCAGAGTAAATAATGTCTTGTGTGTTTGCAGTTTAGGGAATGTGCCAGGGATACAGAAGAAGATAATGTTGGAAAAGTAATCTGGGGTCATGGGTGGAGGACCTTAAATATTAGTTTGGACTTTATCCTGTTTGCAATAGAATGTCCTTGAAAGCTTTCTTTCTTCTTTTTAAAAAGTAGCTGTGATCCTTTTCTTATTATAAAATTAGTGTTTTCCAATCTTCAGTGTTTCCAAAACATAAAAAGAATATATCACATGTTAAAGAGCCACTCTTATTATTTTTAGGATTATGCTGTGAGCAGTTTTTCCCTATATATCTATAAATATGTACACAGACATCTATACCAATCTATACTGACAGGTTTAGGCCACACGTTGCTTCAAAACCCATGCTCCTTCCATAAGCAAGGCTGGTGTGGCAAATGGGTAGAAGAGGGGCCTCTGGGGAGGTGATGGCAGGGACCCTGTGCAAGATAGTGGAGATCATTAAGCTAGGACAGTAGGATGGGTGCCAAAGATATGTCACAAGCAGAATTTGAATTGCCTTATTTTCATTTTCAAACTCACATTCCTTTTTTGTGATTTTCATGTCAACAGTTGCTCGCTCTCTCTCTATGTAACATGTATTTTTTTCACTTTTACTGAGCCAGTTGCTGGGTTCCTTGAAAAATCATTTCCATAATCTTAGGTAGTGGAACTCAATCAGTGTGTACTTTTGTTATTGCCCCTCTCTGCAAGGGGAGGAGGGAGGGATGCCCCTGTTAAAGATCATTATTGATTTATGAGGTTTAACTCTTTTTGATATAATCACGAAGAATAGACAAGGATGAAATACTGATTGAACAGGAATTGCTGGTACAAGCAAAGTTTATTGAGAGTGCTTAATAGGCTTCAGGCCCTGAGCTATACAAAGAAACTTGCCCAAGGTCACAGTTAATAATTGGCTGAGCCCAAACTTGAACCCCAAGCTACCTGTCTGTGCTCGGTTACCATGCAAAGTTAGATTACCAATTTTTTAAAATCAATGTTCTAAATGTTAATATGTAAAGTAGGGGAAAATTCTTCATAAACATCTATCTTAAACCTTTGTGCTTGTGCATCTGAACATAACTCTGATATTTTAAATGACAAATTTAAGGTCTGGCAAACATTAGAGTAAAGATGCCAATGACATCCAGTTCCCCAGGCTGCTTTTTAATTATGGTGCCCTACTGCCAGTGAGACCATTTAATCAATTCTTCCAGTGACCCAGCAGTTTGCTTGCAAACATCAGGAAAATCAAACAGAAAATGTATATTTATAGCAAGGGTAGAAGTCCATAATGTGTCTTGAACTTGGAGAATGTAATAGGAAGGGTGTTTGTTCTTGTCTCAGTGTCTTAAATTTATTTGAAGGGGGTCAGGGTAGAGGCTGTCTGTAGTTTGTAAAGGCATGTAATTAAATATGCATTAAAAATCTCCATAAACTGTTTTATATCACTTTGCCAATTCCAACCTCCACTACCCTCTGAACCCCAAGCCTAGGCCCTACCAAGAGCCAGAAAAGACACTTTATGTTTGTGATTGTCTTGTCCCTTGTCTGGCAGATCAACCTCTTCTGTTGGGGTAATTCTGTCATGGCCTGCCACCTATGCCCTCTGGTGTCTCAACAATGCATCATCAGCTATAAAGAAGAGGACTGTCTCAGGCCCTCACAGGCAGGAGCTACAGGGGACCTAGGGGACGGGCTGCCCAGCAGGGAATCTAAGGGGACTTTGCCCAGATAGCAAGCTTCTACACTCACAACTTCCAGAACAAACTGTATTTTTTTCTTGCTTATCAACCCCAGGGAAGCAACAGAGGCCTCTCCTTTGTCATGCCTGCATCACGGATGCCCATTCCTTTCTGAGGTCAAAGGGACGTTAGTACTAAATCTGAATGACAAATGTCAGATCATATGCTTTTCTTGTAAAGTGAGTTTTTATCTATGGTTCATTTTTTAGGTTGTTTTCTCTGATTCCTCAGATTGTTGTTTGGTTGCTAGGTAGGGAACCAGCAGGCTTGGTCTGTGGAGACTTGGAAAGCCTTGTTTTGGCTAGGTCAATCTTAATCAGTTGCAGTCCTTGCTACCCTTCTTAATTCAACTATTTTCAGACTCTTTTCTTTCTTCTTCTTCTTGTTCTTTTTTTTTTTACTTTCTGTTTATTTTTATTTTATTTATTTATTTATTTTATTTTTTATTTTTGCAGTTTTTGGCTGGGGCCAGGTTTGAACCCACCACCTCCGGCATATGGGGCCTGCGCCCTACTTCTTTGAGCCACAGGAGTGGCTCTTTTCTTTCTTTCTTTTTTTTTAAGACAGAGTCTCACACAGTCACCCTGGGTAGAGTGCTGTGGTGCTACAGCTCATAGCAACCTGAAACTCTTGGGCTTAAGTGGTCATCTCCTTGCTTTAGCCTCCTGAGTAGCTGGGACTATAGGTGCCCATCACAATGCTTGGATAATTTTCTATTTTTAGTGCCAATGGGGTCTCACTCTTCCTCAGGCTGGTCTTGAACTCCTGAGCTCAGGTGATCCACTTGCTGTGGCCTTCCTGAGTGCTAGGATTACAGGTATGAGCCCCTATACCTGGCTGCCTTTTTTATTTTCATCTATGAGTTTTGTTTTAAAAGATTTCTCCTGCCCACTTTCCTGCCCTAGGACATTTTGGGGCTCAGTTTTTCTTTCACATGGGTTAGTATCTGAATTAGAATTGGCCTAATTTCAAAGGCCTACAAAGTGCTGTTTAAACCATTTCCTTAATTGTGAAAAGGAGTCCCTGCTTGGTCAAGGTGGATGAATCAACAACTCAGAGGCCAGACTTATGTTCTACATGATCACCCCTTCGGATGGGCTTAGACATTACAGCACCAAATATTTGGAAAAGTGAAACCCACTAATAGCATTCAACCTCGAAACAATGTGATCCTGGCTTTAAAGATGGACAAGTAGAAATAGCTAGTTATTTCCTAAACTCTTGTTGTCCTAATATACTATGTTTTACTTGCCCTCCATTTAGCAACTTGATTAAAGGTAGAAAAAATCCAGGCTCAGCGCCTGTAGCTCAGCAGCTAGGGTGCCAGCCGCATACAACAGAGCTGGCAGGGCCTGCCAAACAACAGTGGCAACCACAACCCAAAAATAGCCCAGCATTGTGGTAGTCCCAGTTACTTGAGAGTCTGAGGCAAAGAGAATCACTTAAGCCCAAGAGTTTGAGGTTGCTGTGAGCTATGACACCATAGCACTGTACCCAGGGAGACAGCTTGAGACTCTGTCTCAAAAAAAAAAAAAAAAAAGTAGAATCCTTAGACATCAGCGTATACAGCTTCCTAGTCAGTGATTCAGAGAGCTCACTAACAGTTCCAAATAAAATAATTTGAAGTAAGTTGCAGTAAAAGACAAAGTTAGGTGTTGATAAAGGCTCTCCTTTCTAGAGGGGATGTGTTTGGGGGAGGAGTCAAGTTCAGGAGCATAGCAGAAGGCTCAGGACGTTGAGGGTGTGTGGGGTGGATGGGCTGCCAAAGGTCTACTTTCAGGTCCTCTCTGAGACTATCAGCTAAGTAAACATTGAACAGATTTTGTTTTGTTTTTTATTTTATTGTTTATTATTATTATTGAGACAGAGTCTCACTATGTCACCCTGGGTAGAGTGCCCTGGTGTGACAGCTCACAGCAATCTCAACCTCTTGAGCTTAAGCGATTCTCTGGGGTCAGTCTCCCAAGTAGCTGGGACTACAGGCACCTGCCACAACTCCCAGCTATTTTTTATTGCAGTTGTCATTACTGTTTAGCTGGCCCAGGCCAGATTTGAACCTGCCAGCCTTAGTGTATGTGGTTGGCACCATAACCACTGTGCTATGCCTTTGTTGTTGTTGTTTTTTTTTTTTTTTGAGACAGAGCCTCAAGGTATCACCCTGGATAGAGTGCTATGACATCACAGCTCACAGCAACCTCCAATTCCTGGGCTCAAGCTAGTCTCTTGCCTTCGCCTCCCAAGTAGCTGGGACTACAGGCGCCCGCCACAACGCCTGGCCATTTTTTGGTTGCAGCTGTCATTGTTGTTTGGCAGGCCCAGGCTGGATTCGAACCCGCCAGCTCAGGTGTACGTGGCTGGCGCCTTAGCCCGTTGAGCCACAGGCGCTGAGCCAACTATGCCTTTGTTTTGTTTTTGTTTGTTTGAGACAGAGTCTTGCAGGTATGAGCCACCACACCCAGCCCTGAACAGTTTTAGTAGCAGCCCTCAGAATAATAATTTGTCACACTGAACAATAAGCAAGGAACCGGAAGATGAACTCACCCTTTGAGGCTGTGTGCTCTGGGGAAGAGTTCACTAATAGTACAGGATTTACTTTTCTAACTAAGCATTAATGAAATAATAGCAGTGCTAAATGAAAACAAGGGTGAACATAGCTCTCTTTTCAGTTACCTATTTTCGAAATGGCTCAAGCTCCTGGGAATAAGATTCTGTGTCCTCATCAGTTGGAGTATAGTTCTTTTTTTTTTTTTTTAATTGAGATAGACTCTCACTTTGTCACCCTTGGTAGAGTGCTGTGGTGTCAAAGCTGACAGCAATCTCAAACTATTGGGCTCAAGTGATTATTTTGCCTCAGCCTCCTAAGTACTGGGAATACAGGCACCTGCCAGAATGCTGGGCCATTTTTTGTTTGTTTAGCAGGCCTAGGCCACCAGCCCCAGAGCACGTGGCCAGTGCCCTAACCACTGAGCTACAGTTACCCTGGAGTATGATTCTAAATATTCAATACATATTGATAGTAATGAAAAGGCAACAATTTGTCACATAATAGTAACTTTGACTTCCCTTTTTTAGAATTGGGTCAGGTGGTGCTGTCTACATACTTTATGTTCAATAACTCTTTATAATGATAAAACAGTAAATCATTTGTCATATGGTTGTGACTCTCATCACCTTGGAAGGCAGCTCACCACTATAAGACCCACGCCACTCTCATCACTTTGATTTTTTTCTTTTCAGAAAGGCACCAGAGGTTACTTTTTACATATTTGACTTTCATCCTGGCGGTGAGAGTCTGTACACAATTGAATATGTTACAGTAGGTGAATGTGATATGAGTCCCCTAATTTTAGGAACTGGAGTGGGGTCGCGAAGAGGGATGCTTTTCTGGAACTTTTCTGAACATAAACTTCTGGTTATCTTAGATGTTGATTGAATGAGTGAGCAAGTGTATTAGCAGCACGAATATCCACACTAACCCTTAGGCAAGGAAGGATCCTCTGCTAAAGCCTTCAGAGGAAATGAGACGCTGTTGATTACTTGATTTTGCACCTCTGGTCTCCAGAACCATAGGAGAATAAATTTCTGTTGTTTTAAGCTCCCCCCTTGTAGTAGTTTATTATGGCAGCTACAATGTTCCAATGCCCGACAGGATGGCTGGAGCAAGAGCAAGGACCGAAAAAAATACAGAGGCGTCAGCAAGAGGATGGAGTCTGCTTCCCCACACCATCTCCAAAACACAAACTCTTGAGGGTTTCTCTCCTGGTGAAAAGAGGATGGAGGCTGTGACTGCCTATTCATGTGTGGCACTGTGCTTCTTCCTTCTCCAATCTTTCTCTTCGTTAGCAATGATGACAGAATTTCCTGGGCAAAATCATCCTTTCTTTTTTGACTGGAAAATTTTGGCAAAATGTCACAGTGTTCTGGTGTCCTAAGAGCTCAGAATACTGGGCCTCAGAAGCTTTCCAGGGGAGAGACAATAAGACCACAGACTGCACAGAGCCTTCTGTGTGGCTGTGACAGCGAGGACAAAAACAATCATGTTAATGTTGTTCACCAGGATTGGGCTTTTTTCCTGCTGCTGCTTTGGGACAGCTTTTCACTATTCAGCCTAAATTGTTAAAGAACATTGTTTGTGTTTCTGTGAAGAGAAACTGTGTATATCTCAAAGTTACAGATCCTATATTCTGCATGTTACATTACATTCAGAAGGTGTACCAAGTCCAATAGGAGCCCGGCAAAGATATATGTATGTCCCAGAACCTGTGAACATGAACTTATTTCGGAAAAAAAAAAAAATCTCAGGCTGGGCGTGGTGGCTCATGACTATAATCCTAGCACTCTGGGAGGCTGAGGCCAGAGGATCCCTTCTTCAGCTCAGGAGTTCAAGACCACCCTGAGCAAAGCAAGACCCCATCTTTACTAAAAATAGGAAAAGTAGCTGGGTGTACTGGCTGGTGCCTGTAGTCCCAGCTGCTTCGGAGGCTGAGGAAAGAGGATTGATTGAGTCCAAGAATTTGAGGTTGCTGTGAGTTATGATCCCACAGCACTCTACCCAGGGCGATAGCTTGAGACACTCAAAAAAAAAAAAGGAAAAAGGCCAGGCACCCATAGCTTAGTGGTTAGGGTGCCAGCCACATGCTCCAGGGCTGGTGGGTTTGAACCAGGCCGGTGTCTGCTAAACCAAAACAAAAACAAAAAAACTCTGGGCGTTGAGCTGGGCACCTGTGGCTCAGCGGCTAGGGCACTAGCCACATACCCCAGAGCTGGCAGGTTCAAACCCAGTCTGGGCCTGCCAAACAACAATAATAACTACAACCAAAAAAAAAAATAATAATAACCCAGCATTGTGGCAGGCACCTATAGTCCCCGCTACTTGGGTGGCTGAGGCAAGAGAATTGCTTAAGCCCAAGAGTTTGAGGTTGCTGTGAGCTGTGACACCATGGCACTCTACCCAGGGTGACAGCTTGAGACTGTCTCAAGAAAAAGAAATCTGGGCATTGTGGAGGGCACCTGTAGTCTCAGCTTCTAGGGAGGCTGAGGCAAGAGAATCACTTGAGCCCAAGAGTTTGAGGTTGCTGTGAGCTATGATCCCACAGCACTCTACTGAGGGCAACAAAGTGAGACTTTGTCTCAATAAAAAAAAAAAAAAGAAAGAAAAAACTTCTGCTGTTATAATAATAATAATAATTATTATTGTTTGAGACAGAGCCTCAAGCTGTCACCCTGGATAGAGGGCTATGGCATCACAGCTCACAGCAACCTCCAATTCCTGGGCTCAAGCGAGTCTCCTGCCTCCACCTCCCAAGTAGCTGGGACTACAGGCGCCCGCCACAACACCCGACCATTTTTTGGTTGCAGCCGTCATTGTTGTTTGGCAGGCCCGGGCTGGATTCAAACCCCCCAGCTCAGGTGTACGTGGCTGGCGCCTTAGCCCGTTGAGCCACAGGTGCCGAGCCTGCTGTTGTAATTAAATTAAGGATCTCAAGATGAGAACATTCTGGATTATTCAGGTGGGCTCTAAATCCCATGACAAATGTTTTTATAAAAGACAGAAGAGGAGAAGACACACTGGGGAAACAAGGAGAAGGGCTTTTTTTTTGTTTGTTTGTTTTTGTAGAGACAGAGTCTCACTTTATCGCCCTGGGTAGAGTGCCGGGGCGTTACACAGCTCACAGCAACCTCCAACTCCTGGGCCCAGGCGATTCTCTTGCCTCAGCCTCCCAAATAGCTAGGACTGCAGGTGCCCGCCACAACACCCAGCTATTTTTTTGTTGCAGTTTGGCTGGGGCCGGGTTTGAACCCACCACCTTCGGTATATGGGGCTGGTGCCCTACCCACTGAACCACAGGCGCTGCCCAGGAGAAGGGCTTTGATAGCACAGGGAAGTGACTATAGTCAGCAATAACTTACCATGTGCTGTAAAATAACTAAAAAAAAAGTGGACTTGAAGGTTCAGCGCCTGTAGCTCAGCAGCTAGGGCACTGGCCACATATACTGGGGCTGGCGGGTTCAAACCCTGCCCGGGCCTGCTAAACAACATTGACAACTACAACAAAAAAATAGCCTGGCATTGTGGTGAGCACCTATAGTCCCAGCTACTTGGGAGGCTGAGGCAAGAGAATTGCTTAAGCCCAAGAGTTTGAGGTTGCTGTGAGCTGTGACACCATGGCACTCTACCGAGGACAGCATAGCAAGACTCTGTCTCAAAAAAAAAAAAAAAAAATAGACTTGGAATGATCCTAACACAAAGAAATGTTAAATACTTGAGGTGATGGATACCCCAACTACCCTGCTTTGATTAATACACATTGTATCAATACACACGCCTGTATCAAAACATCACATATAACCTATAAATATATACAACTATTCTGTACCCATGATAATTGAAAATAAAACAATTTAAAACAATTTTTAAATTTCTATTCTATTCTATTCTGTTCTATACTATTCTGTTTTGTTCGGTTCTATACTATTCTATTCTATTCTTTTATTTTATCTTTTTAAGACAAAGTCTCAGTCTATTGCCCTGGGTGGAATACTGTGGCATCATAGCTCACAGCAACCTCAAACTCTTGGGCTCAAGTGATCCTCTTGCCTCAGCCTCTTGAGTAGCTGGGACTACAGGTGTCTGCCACAACGCCCAGCTAATTTTTCTTTTCTTTCTTTCTTTCTTTTTTTTTTTGTTGAGACAAAGTCTCACCATGTCACCCTTGGTAGAGTGCTGTGGCATCACAGCTCACAGCCACCTCAAACTCTTGGGCTTAAGTGATTCTCTTGCCTCAGCTTCCCAAGTAGGTGGGACTACAGGCACCTGCCACAACGCCTGGCTATTTTTTTGTTGTAGTTGTCAATGTTGTTTAGCAGGCCCGTGCCAGGTTTGAACCTGGCAGCCCTGGTGTATGTGGTCCTAGTCACTGGTCTACAGGCACCAAGCCTATTATTATTTTTTGAGACAAAGTCTCACTCTGTTACCTAGAGTATATTGGTATTATCATAGCATATTGCAACCTCAAACTCCTGGGCTCGAGTGATCCTTCTGCCTCAGCCTCATCAGCAGCTGGGACTACAGGCACATGCTACCATACCTGGCTAATTTTTCTATTATTTATAGAGATGGGGGTCTCACTCTTGCTCAGGCTGGTCTCAAATTCTTGGCCTCAAGGCATCCTTCTCGCCTCTCTCTTCCAGAGTAATGGGGCCACTTCACCAGGCTTTGAGTCTCTTTAAATCTCTAGTTTCCTCACCTCTTTTTTCACCTCTTTTTTTGTTAAATCAACAAATAATAATCACACATATTCATGATGTCCACAGTGATGTTTGATACATATAATGCATAGTGATCAGATTAGGGTAATTAGTATATCCATCATCTCAAACATTTATCATTTCTTGGTGTTGGGAAGATCCAATATCATCCTTTTACTCATGTCAAACTATACCAGGTCGGACAATTAAGTTCGCGAACTCATCCTAGACAAAGTCCCACATACCTCACTGAGACATTATAAAATGGTCAAACGGGCTCGGCGCCAGCCACGTACACCTGAGCTGGCGGGTTCGAATCCAGCCCGGACCCGCCAATCAGCAATGATGGCTGCAACCAAAAATTGGCTGGGTGTTGTGGTGGCCGCCTGTAGTCCCAGCTACTTGGGAGGTGGAGGCAGGAGACTCGCTTGAGCCCAGGAATTGGAGGTTGCTGTGAGCTGTGATGCCACGGCACTCTATCCAGGGTGACAGCTTGAGGCTCTGTCTCAAAAAAAAAAAAAAATGGTCAAACGATCTGAACAGATATTCCTCAGAAGAAGGTCTTTCGCGATACAAATGCCAACAAATACATGGAAAAAAATACTCAACATTACTAGCCATCAGGGAAATGGAAATCAAATCCACAATGGGGTAACATCTCATCCCAGTTAGAATAGCTATTATCAAAAAGACAAAAAAAAAAAAAAAA